>MU779107.1:24237-59278 GCA_026770625.1 Nicotiana glauca | reverse complement strand
TTTTTTTTTTTTTTTTTTTTTTTATATTTAAAAAATAGTAATATATTATTAGTGAGCACACTATATACAAAACAGATTTTGGTTGAACTCAAAAATACACCCCCCAACTTCAAATTCTGGGTCCGCTTCTGCCTGTAGTAATGAAAATAGCACATGCTCGCCACGAGCTTACTTGCCTGGTCTGGAGCAGTCCTCTTCATCCTAAAGGTTCAATGCCCCATATCTAACATCTTGCACGTCCAACTCCACGATGGAACGTTCATTACTAAACTACCTATGGTGCTACGTCTCGTAGAGGCGGATACAAGATTTAAACTCTATGAGTTCAGCTTTTAAAGTTCTTACCATTGAACCCATTATATTTATGAAATTGTGGGTTTGTATCTACTACTTTGTTAGTAAAATTTTAGTAAATTTTCCACAAAAATTTATGTTTTATGTCGAAAGTTATGGATTCAGTTGAACCCGATGCCAGAAGGCTAGATTCGCCTCTGAGTCGTCAGATGTCAGGGAACTTGGACGTGTACATCCTTCCATCACGGGCGTGTCTAGCCCACAATGCACACTTGTTGGCACATCCGATCGAGTCTAAGGGAATAAGGTTGTGAGTCCTATGGACTCTTCAACCAACCCCGAGGTATTTGGGGCGAGTATTTCGCCCCAAACAGTCCACTATTCTGATGTAACTTACATTTCAAGAGAACTCTGTACCATCAATAAAACAATACGCTCAATGTTTCTCTTTTTTTTTTTTTTCCGTATTCCTTAGAGTTTTTCTTTACAATTATTTCAATTTCCTTTATTATTTGTGATGCTAGTGCCTGTTAATTATCTGTATTGCTGTAAGTAAATAAAACAGTAATCTTTCTGAAAAATAAAACAGAAAGTTAGTAGAAACAATTCTGAAAAATAATATTCGAACTTCAAAATAAATTCTAGAAAACCGTTATAGGAACAAATCAAGCCCACAGAATACACAGTGTGTCCTTAAGGAAATTATTCCCCTCAAGTACCCAAGGTTATGGAATATATCCTCCCAGGATAGAACGATTTAACTCACCGGAGTGTTGGTACCAAAAACATCAATGATCAGTGAACCACTCGATGGCAGCAAAATACACTGGAATTTTAGTGTAGAAGAAGAAGAAGAAGATAATCAGAAAATTTCGTAAGTAAATATTCTGGGATTTGAAGGTCTATTTATAGCTAAATTGGTGATGTTTCGGAAGAGGTTTGCAACCTTTCAGAACTGTCATGACTGTTGGAACAGGTGTGTTCCTCTGAAGAAGTTTGCAACCTTTCAGAATAGTCATGGCTGTTGGAACGGGTATGATCCTCTAAAGAGGTTTGCAACCTTTCAGAATAGTCATGGATGTTGGAACAGGTGTGACCCTCTGAAGAGCTTTGCAACCTTTCAGAATAGTCATGGCTGTTGGAACAGGTGTGACACTGTTTCAGAACAGCCATGGCTGTTGGAAATTTTCTGATAATAAATACATTTTCTAATAATTCCCATCATTTTTCATTCACACCTCTTTTATTATTATTTATTAAATAACAAACCCAACAATCCCCCACATGAATGGGGAATGACTATAAACTTAAAGGAATGCACGGACGTGTGTGTGTTTTACAAACAAGAATTGATTGCATCTGGATAAGTAGGTTTTCCTTTGAACTTTCCGTAGTGAACTTATATCAGATATACTCGGTCAATTAGTAGATTTGATATCTTTGAACCGTCGAGCTTTGTTGTATACCTAGACAACATAAGTCACACAATCAATCCTTAACCATTTATGGTTCTCACGATTATGTTCGTTTCAGCCATGAACACCGCCTGGTTTTATTAGTGCTTAGAGAATGGACCTTTACTTTCATTCTCCTTGAAGCGGCTTACACTTCACACTCACATAGGTGATTCCTAAATGTGTAATTCTAAAGACACACTATCTAGTCATATCCTGCCAGACCTAGCAAATTATTAAAAAGCTTTAAGCTTTATTGACTCATCTAAAAAGCCTTAATGCTTTACCTCGTTTTTAAACATTGTCTTCATCACGAGAATGGGTTGAGTTAGTTGATAATATTGAACCATCATTCATAACTTTGTTTGATCTCATTGAACCTAGCTCTTGGGATCTCCAGTGTGCTAGGTAGAGTTACCGACATGATGACTTGTCCTTGGCTTTTAACTTCATTCCCTTTGATGATCTTTCAACTGCCTCTCTATATAGGTCTTTTTTAAGTGGATCCGACACGTTATCTCTTGACTTTACGTTGTCAATTGTGATAACAACACTAGAGAGTAGTTGCCTAACGGTATTGTGTCTCCGTCGGATATGACGAGATTTTTCGTTATACATAACGCTCCCTGCCCTACCTATTACCGCTTGACTATCACAATGTATACATATAGGTGCCAAAGGTTTGGGCCAAAATGGAATATCTTCCAAGAAATTCCGGAGCCATTCAGCTCTCTCACCGGCCTTATCTAAAGCTATGAATTCAGATTCCATTGTAGAACGGGCGATGCACGTTTGTTTGGATGATTTCCAAGACACTGATCCACCCCCACTTGTGAAAACATATCCACTCGTGGATTTAACTTCAGATGATTCGGTGATCCAATTTGCATCACTATATCCCTCAATCACGGAAGGATATTTGTTATAATGCAAAGCATAATTTTGGGTATGTTTCAAATATCCCAAAACTCGTTTCATTGCCATCCAATGTATTTGATTGGGATTAATTGTAAACCAACTCAGTTTGCTAATAGCACATGCTATATCTGGTCGCATACAATTCATGATATACATCAAACTTCCCAATACTCTTGCATAGTCTAGTTGTGAGTCGCTTTCACCTTCATTCTTTTGAAGTGCATAACTCACGTCAATTGGAGTCTTAGCAATTTTGAAATCCAAATACTTGTACTTGTCAAGTACCTTTTCAATGTAGTGAGACTGTGATAATGCTAGACCTTGTGGAGTCTTGCGAATTGTGATTCCTAAGATCACATCAGTAACTCCTAAGTCTTTCATGTCGAATTTGCTAGACAACATGCGTTTTGTAGCATTTATATCTGTCATACTTTTGCTCATTATCAACATGTCATCAACATATAAACAAACAATGACTTCATGACCTGGAGTATTTTTAATGTAAACACATTTATCACACTCGTTGATTTTAAATCCATTTGCTAACATTGTTTGGTCAAATTTTGCATGCTATTGTTTGGGTGCTTGTTTAAGTCCATAAAGCGACTTAACAAGTTTGCACACTTTCTTTTCTTTACTAGGAACCACAAAACC
This sequence comes from Nicotiana glauca, assembly GCA_026770625.1. Classification (NCBI taxonomy): domain Eukaryota; kingdom Viridiplantae; phylum Streptophyta; class Magnoliopsida; order Solanales; family Solanaceae; genus Nicotiana; species Nicotiana glauca. The sequence continues at coordinate 55,958 of MU779107.1, read as the reverse complement.
CTCAGGTTGTTCCATGTAAATTTCTTCCTCCAATTTTCCATTTAGGAAAGTTGTTTTAACATCCATTTGATGGATTTCAAGACCATATACGGCCGCTAGTGCCACTAACACCCTAATAGATGTTATCCTCGTTACTGGCGAGTAAGTGTCAAAGTAATCAAGGCCTTCCTTTTGTCTATAACCTTTAACAACAAGTCTTGCTTTATATTTGTCAATAGTGCCATCAACTTTAATTTTTCGTTTAAAGATCCATTTCGAACCTAAAAGCTTATTTCCTGGAGGAAGATCAACCAATTCCCATGTATGATTATCCAAAATTCATTGAATCTCACTATTGACTGCCTCTTTCCAAAATGCTGAATCAGAAGACGACATAGTTGCTTTAAAAGTTTGAGGCTCATTTTCAAGCAAGAATGCCACAAAATCTGGTCCAAAGGAAGTAGATGTTCTTTGACGTTTGCTACGCCTTGGATCTTCTATACTTGGAGTATTTTCTTTTGGTTATTCATGAGGTCATTTACGTCTTTCACTTAACGACTCGCTTTCACTTTTATACGGATAGATGCTTTCAAAGAATTCAGAATTATCTGATTCCATTATCGTATTAACATGAATCTCGGGATTATCAGATTTATGAACCAAAAACCGACATGCTTTACTATTTGTAGCATAACCAATGAAAACGCAATCTACTATTTTTGGTCCAATTTTAATCCTTTTAGGTAAAGGAACATGTACCTTTGCTAGACACCCCCACACTTTGAAATATTTCAAGTTGGGTTTTCTTCCTTTCCATTTTTCATATGGAATAGATTGTGTTTTGCTGTGGGGTACTCTGTTGAGTATTCGGTTAGCTATAAGGATAGCTTTCCCCCACAAACTCTGCGGTAATCCGGAACTTATTAATAAAGAATTCATCATTTCTTTTAATGTCCGATTTTTCCTTTCCGCAATTCCGTTGGATTGAGGTGTGTAAGGTGCAGTAGTTTGATGGATAATTCCATATTCCGAACATATTTTTGCAAATGGAGATTCATATTCTCCACCTCTATTATGTTGTTGAGCCAACCACAAGAATTATTGTTTGTGTAATGACATAGCCATAATTAATAAATGGTGAAATTTTTAATCTTCAAACCAATCTGACACATTCAGAAATAATAAACGGTGAAGTTTTGAATCTTCAAATCGAGTAACATCTGATACAGCTAGATCTAATAAACGGTGAAGTTTTTAATCTTCAAACCGATTAATATGTGACACAATCAAATTTAATAAACGGTGAAGTTTTTAATCTTCAAACCGAATAATAAATTGGAGTAGAATATCACTAAGATTTTAATCTCAAAAACGATTATAAAGTCACTTAGACTTTAATTTCTGACAAATGAGTAGAAAGTCACGAAGACTTTAATATCAATAACCGAGTACAAAATTACGTAGATTTTGATCTTGAAGCAGGAGTAGAAAATCACGAAGATACATAATCATTACAACATGCAAGTAACATATATTTTGAGATCATGATATAATAAGCTTCTATCCTAAGCTTTGCAGAGATTGAATTTCACAAATCACATAGGATAAAAAATTACTTAAAATGAATAGAGTAAAGAGAGTAAAACTCATTTGTTGATAATTTTATAATTCACTGGAGAAATCTTTAATTTCCATCAAGGAGTTCCTTCACTTTCGTTTTTCTGACACACACATTCGCTTCAGAAAAATTTCTAACGAAGCCTTCTTCGACCAAAAAATACTGTCGACCTGTCATCTCTAATAACAAAGTAATCCCTCTTGGATGTAATTCTGCATTCAATCTTGAAAAAATCTTATTATGTGAACCAAGAAGTATATATGGCGTCGATTACAAGAGAGTAGGGGCTATGATTTGCTAAAAAATATTAAACAACCATGACAAACCATTCCATTGAATATATATGAACTTAGCGCCATCACTGCCATGTAGGATTAATTTTCTAAATACTGTGTTTGGATTATTGTAGAATGACAAAAATAAATTCATTAGATGAAACTTATTTGAACAACCACGACGTCATATCTTTATAGTTATGTTATTATGCCAATCCAAAAGATTGCACTTTCTCGTAAAAAGGCATGGCCACCGTTTCTGCCTACTTTTTCTTCCATCAGCCATCCGAAAATAATTCTTATAATTTCCTTAAGATTGTTAATTATCTGTATTGCTGTAAGTAAATAAAACAGTAATCTTTATGAAAAATAAAACAGAAAGTTAGTAGAAACAATTCTGAAAAATAATATTCGAACTTTAAAATAAATTCTGGAAAATCGTTATAGGAACAAATCGAGCCCACTGAATACACAGAGTGTCCTTAAGGAAATTATTCCCCTCAAGTAGCTGAGGTTATGGAATATATCCTCCCAGGATAGAACGATTTAACTCACCGGAGTGTTGGTATCAAAAACGCCGATGATCAGCGAACCACTCAATGCAAGCAAAACACACTGAAATTTTAGTGCAGAAGAAGAAGAAGATAATCAGAAAATTTCGATAGTAAATATTCTGGGATTTGAAGGTCTATTTATAGCCAACTTGGTGATGCTTCTGAAGAGGTTTGCAACCTTTCAGAACAGTCATGACTGTTGGAACAGGTGTGACCTCTGAAGAGGTTTGTATCCTTTCAGAATAGTCATGGCTGTTGGAACAGGTGTGACCCTCTGAAGAGGTTTGCAACCTTTCATGATAGTCATGGCTGTTGGAACAGGTGTGACACTGTTTTAGAACAGCCATGGCTGTAGGAAATTTCTGATAATAAATACATTTTCTGATAATTCCCACCATTTTTCATTCACACCTCTTTTGTTATTATTTATTAAATAACAAACCCAATTGTGCCTATTTCCCAAATGTGTGTAGATCATATCGTAGATATGTAAAAATTATTGAGTTTAGTCCATATAAAATTTGGATCAAATTTTAAATTACTTCGGGTCGAATAATTAATTTGGACTTCACAAATTAATAAGTTCATTTTAATTTCAAGCCCAAGGTCCATTTCATATTAAGGACCAAGCTCATGCCATGTGTCAAGTGACATGGCATGTCCAGTCAACTCAAAGTCAACAAGATGACGACACATGTTAAATAATGTGGCAACCCCAGTCCAAAACAATGACCAATGAAGAGCTGTCAAGTGTCTAAAATGACATGTCTTGGCCTATCACAAGCAAGCTTATCACTCAGCTTATATGATAAGTTTGATGACTCATATGAACCAACTAGAATCAAGTAAGAGAGTTCATATGTAGCTGGACTCAATGGCGGAGGCAAGATCTCGACGAAGGGGGTTAAATTTTTATTTTTGTAGCTAGTGGGAATTGAACATATAACCTTATGAAGGTTTTGAACCCTCTTGACCACTAAATTACACTTTTGGGTTGTGTTAAGGTGGTTCAAAACTTAATATATAGAGGTAAAAAATAGATTTTGCCTTATATATACAGTGTAATTTTTCAGCGAAGGGGGTTCGGGTGAACCCTCTTCTGCCTCCCTAAATCCGCCTCTGGCTGGACTGTCCATCCTCTACCATTATAAATAGAGGAGTTATATAACTCTCTATAGGACATTCAGAGTTGGAGAAGAACACCCTGCAGTTGGTGAAGGCATCCACAAACACAGAGATCAATCATCAAGTGCTTAGTTCTTCAACAAAGGAGTGATCAACAGAGTTCTTCCCGTAGATCAACCCGTAACAACAAAGTGTTGCTTGGCGTTCTTGGCGATTAAATGCATCACAAGGAGGTCTGCACCTTCCTACATTCGAGAAAGAAGCTTCTCAAGCCCTTGAATCGCAGAGAATTTTAGAGAGGAGAATCAAGGTATAAATAGAATTGTACTCACAAATATTTATCAATAAAATCTTTTTTTCTTCATATTATTTTTATTGTAGTTTATTTTTCGTACTAAGAAAATTTATTGCGAACACATATATACCTTAATACCTTAATAACTTATACATTATAGTAAGTTTTCTTTTTATTTTTGTCATTAAATTATTATGCACAGTTATCTATACAGTCAACTCTCTATAATAGCCTAATTTGTTCTAGATTTTTTTGGCTGTTATAGCGAAGTGCTATTATATAGAACATATATTATAACAAAGCATAGAATTTGGTTCCAAAAGAAATTGATTTTTATAGTGAATGATTGTTATATAACGATGTTGTTATAGAGAGGTTTGACTGTAATTATTTTTTATGTAGCTTAATAGTTTAATATTTATTATACTTCTCATCAATATGTTGATTTTACAGAGTCAAGGTTTTATATTACCACTCTATGATCATGAATTTACTCACTAATTACTAGTAATATATATACATCAAGGATCAATCTTTTACTCCAACTTCTTTGGAAAGAAAAAAAGGAATTGGGGACGTAACAAAAATGAAAAAGAAAAGCAATCTACTGAAATGAAAATCTAGTAGGGTGGAAAATATATAATAAAACAGAGTCATTATTAGATAATATTAGCACAACACAGTGCATAACATAGCACCGAAGCAGAGTTGTACGATACAAGATAACTATAATGGGAAAAACGATTCCTTAGTCTTTGAGCAATTATTTCATCATCAGTTGATAATTGATGAAATGTGCTCCGCCTCATCTGAATCACTAGGAAATACCTGATTTGTTTGTGTTGGCGAGCTTGAGAAGGGGAAAATATGGAGATTGGGTTCACCAGTGTTAGCTGCGTCATTTGTATTTGGTAAGCTTGTAATTATAATTGGGTTATGGCGCATCCCAAGCTTGTGAGCAGTTGCTTTATTTGTATTTGGTAAGCTTGTAACTGCATTATGTTGTGCCCCTAATTTGTGAGGAGTTACTTCAAATTGTACCAGTTGCTGCACTTGTGATGAGAAAAAATGACTCTTTATATTATGAGTAGTTGTTTCATCTGTATCAGTTGATAATAGATGGATCAATGAACCATTTCCAGGTTCATCCCATTCGCGAGGAAATTCAAAATTTGTTTGACTTGAAAAGCTTGAAATGGTTAAAAGATGGGGCTCTCATTCACGAGAATTAGCTGCTTCATTTGTATTTGGTAAGCTTGTAATTATAATCGCGTTCTGATGTGTTCCAAGCTTGTGAGCAGTTGGTTCATTTACATTTGGCAAGCTTGTAATTGCGTTATGGCGTGTCCCTAGTTTGCGAGGAGTTACTTGAAACTGTACCGGTCGCCACATATTTGATGAGGAAAAACGACTCGCTATTTTGCGAGTAGTTATTTCATCTGTATTAGCTGATAGTTGACGAAAATGAGTTCCATCGCCTTGTTTTCGAGGAATAATTACATTTGTTTGAGTTGGCGAGCTTGAAAAGGGTAAAACACTACTAGAAATACGCGAAAAACTGATCAAAATTTTTCGACCAATGTTGGTCCGTAAAAAAAAAGCGACCAAAAACCGTCCAGCTTGGACGAAAATTGGAAAAAAATATTTTACATTTATTTTTTAAAAAAATACCGACCAAAGTTGGTCAGTAAATTGGTCAACAAGTTGACCGATCTGGTCAGACTTGCTTAGTCAAAGAAACTTTCACATTATCGACCAAAACCAACTTTGGTCGGTAATGTGGACCCAATTTCTTAAATTATAATAGTTATATTATTATTTAAAATATTATAAATTTAAAGAATTTATATTTAAAATTACCGACGAACGTTGGTCGGTTCATGCAGGGAAAGCATTTACCGACCAACTTTGATCGGTATATTTTATTTTCTGGAAAATAACCGACCACAGTTGGTCGATTATTAGGTCAACATTGGTCAAAATTATGAATCACTTTTATATTTACTATCTAAATAATATGAATGTAATCCGTTAATACTTTTGTAATACAAATAATGAATACACTAACATATATTATAACATGCTATATATGTAGTTAAAGTAGTACAACGAAGCGTGTGTGTGTGTGTGTATATATATATATATATATATATATATATATATATATATATAAAACGATGTTTTTAATATTCAACGATGCATCTAAGTAAGTTATAATCCTATGAATCAATTTACAAATAGATATATTTGATGATAAATTATATATACTAATCAGGATATTCACAAGTCTACCCCTAAAATAACCCGACCATGTGGACAGATTTAGAGCATCCGAAGGTTGAGTTGAAGGGCAAAGGCACCGCAGAGTAGGATTTTATCTTGGTTGAGGTAATTAACGCTTCCAAACTTGGTTCTGAGGGTTCGAAACCCCGTACTATGTTCTATATGATGGTATTGAGGTAACACACATGCCAAGTGACGGGCGTGCGGGCGTGCACTGTGAGAATCGTGACCTGGTTCATTCCATGCACCGCTTAGTGACTCTTTTTTGCTGATATCCTTGTTTCTATCATATGATTAAGTAAATGTGTAGAAAATCATGCTAGCTATCCTATTAGGGCTTCACGCTGATACTGTTGAGACCCGAGTGGTCGTTTCTTACTGTCATGTCATTAGATTTATTGATATTATGTACTCAGTCTTATTCATGTATATCATATCATTTCTCAGTCTCAGTTGTTGTTTTTTGGTACATCATATCATGGTTTCGGGATTTCATGGCATTGTGAGCCCGTGTGTGTGAGACTAGAGAGTGATGACTGAGTGAGGTCGAGAGCTTGATTATAAGTGACAATTATGGGATCGGGCTGCATGCCGCAGTGGTTATGTTAACGATTATAATAGCTCTTGGGTTGTAAGAGCCCCTCCGGAGTTTGTAACACACCCCTAGTGAGCGCAAACGATATTTGAGGGATGGATTTCCCTGGACATGGATTTGTCCGAAGCATGATATTTGAGGGATGGATTTTCCTGAACATGGATTTGTCTGAAGCATTGATATTTGAGGCATGGATTTCCTTGGATATGGATTTGTCTGAAGTATTGATATCTGGAGATGGATGTCTCCACAGGGTTGGATTACCCTTTACCTCGGTAACAAGTGACTTGCAGTCAGTGCTGCATATATTCCGGGATGGATTTCCCTTGGCCGGATGGCCATATGCAGTATCGAGTGGTTGAGCACTTGGGAGTGGGAGCACATGGTACATTTCATACATTTTGTATTGACACGTAGAGTTAACTGAGCTTTATATCTCATATTATTCAAATCTGTATTTATTTTACTGTTGAGTTGTATTCTTGAAAGGTATAGCATGCCTACTTTACTGCACCGTTTATATCTATTTCCTGTTGAGGTTACGTTCGTCACTACCTATCAATCCATAGGTTGGATTTGTTACTTACTGAATTGGTGTACTCACGTTACCCCCTGCACCTTATGTTCAGATCCAGGTACTTTTGGTCCCAGTGGCAGTCAATGATCGAGGTTGTAGGCTAGGGAGATTGTTAAGGTATCTGCATGGCGTTCGCAGATCTTGACCCTCCTTCTCTATTCTAGTTGTGTTTCAGTTGTATTCAGTAAACATTGTAGTAGACTATGTTATTCTCTAGATGCTCATGTACTCCGTGACACCTTGGTATTGGGCTGGTTGTATCGTACTATGAATTCTGCCTTATGTTTGTTTTAAATAGCTTGCTGAAATGATAAAAGTGTTTTTCCGCAAATGTTTTAAATTTTGTATTGTGTTTTGGATTACGTTGAGTTGAGGCTGTCCTAGTCCCACGTTAGGTGCCATCACGATGGGTTCATGTTTGGGTCGTTACAAGTTGGTATCAAAGCCTAAGTTACATAGGTCTCATGGGTTATGAGCGGGTTTAGTAGAGTCTTGCGGATCGGTACGTAGACGTTTGTACTTATCATAGAGAGGCTGCAAAACCATTAGGAAAACCTCACATTCTTGAATTTTTTTCGTGCCAATCTGTTGATTCTGGAACTGAACTTCTGTTATTCTATTCTCACAGATGGTGAGGACACGTATAACCGGTCAGGACGGACAGCCACCTGTACTATCAGTTGGGGCAGCGAGAGGCTGAAGTCGTGGTAGGGGCCGTGGCAGAGGTAGAGGTGCAGCTCGTACCGCAGCTAGGGAAGCACCAGCAGATCCACCCGCCACTCCAGTTCAGGTTTAGGTTCCGGGTATGGATGCCCCAGCGGGACCAGCTCAGGCACTAGCTATGCCTATGGTTATTCCAGGCCTTCAGGAGACCTTGGCTCAGATTCTGAGTCTTGCTCAGGAGGTCATTGTTTCTACTACAACAAATATTTCCCAGGCTGGGGGAGGCACTCCGACTCCCGCCGCCCGCACACCCGAGCAGGTTGTTCAGGGACTTCAGACACCGGGGGCACCACCAGCCTAGCCGGTTGCGCCTGCTAAGGACTATGTGGTTCCAGTCATGCCTGATGATATGCAGCGTAAGTTGGAGAGGTTTGTTAGACTTCAGTCTCCAACTTTCAGTGGTAGAGAGGGCAAGGATGCCTAGGTTTTCTTGGACAAATGTCAGAAGATTCTCCGTACAGTAGGTATTCTATAGACCAGTGGGGTCTCGTTCACTACCTTTCAGTTCTCGAGAGTTGCCTTTACTTGGTGGGAGGCTTATGAGAGGCGTAGGCCTGTTGGTGCAGTGCTCCTTACCAGGAGCAGTTCTCCGTTCTTTTCCTGGAGAAGTATATGCCGCAGTCCTACAGAGAGGAGCTGCACAGACAGTTCGAGCAGTTGCGTCAGGATGATATGACTGTGACACAGTACGAGATGAGATTTTCTGAGTTAGCCCGCCATGTTGTTTGGTTGGTCCCTACAGATAGGGAGAGGATCAGGAGGTTCGTGGATGGCCTCGCTTATCAGCTATAGATTCTTATGACCAGAGAGAGAGTGTCTGGTGCTTCTTTTGAGGAGGTGGTTGACATTGCCAGAGAGATAGAGTCAGTTCGCTGCCAGGAGCGAGTTGAGAGAGAGGCCTTGGGGATCTGGCAGTTTTGGTGGTGTTCCTTTTGGAGGTCAGTTCCAGGACGAGAGAGGCCGTCCATTCAGACGTGCTCAGTCAGCTCATCCGGTTTACCGTAGTGGGTCATCTGGTCATGGTTATCGCAGTTCACTTCCCCACCCGCCCAGCCAGCTCGGGGTGGAGGTCAGTCAGCTAGGGGTCGCTTTAGAGGGGGAGGCCGATCAGGTGGCGGTCAGGCCCATTTCTATGCACTCCCTGCCAGACCAGATGCCATTGCCTCAGATGCTGGTATCACAGGTATTATATTAGTTTTCCACAAGGATGCCTCTCTATTATTTGATACTGGTTCCACTTTTTCATATGTGTCATCATATTTTGCTCGTTATTTGGATACGTCCTACGAGTCTCTTGCTTTATCCGTTCATGTATCTACTCCTATGGGCGATACTATTATGGTGTAACGTGTATATCAGTCTTGTGTGGTGACTATTGGGGGTTTGGAGACCCGAGTAGACCTTTTGCTACTTAGTATGGTTGATTTTGATGTGATATTGGGCATGGATTGGTTGTCTCCGTTCCATGCTATTTTGGATTTTCACGCTAAGACGATGACGTTGGCTATGCCTGGGCTACCACGGATTGAGTGACGAGGTTCGGATTATGTTCCCAGTAAAGTGATTTCATACTTGAAGGCCCAGCGGATGGTTGAGAAGGGTTGTCTTTCTTATTTGGCCATTGTGAGGAATGTCAGTGTAGGGACCCCTAGTATTGATTCGATTTCGGTGGTGAGAGATTTCCTGGATGTATTTCCTGCAGACCTGTGGGGTATGCCGTCGGACATGGATATTGACTTCGATATTGATTTGGTGTCGGACACGCAACCCATTTTTATTCCGCCATATTGTATGGCACCGACAGAGTTAAAGGACTTGAAGGAGAAGCTTCAGGAACTCCTTGGTGTGTTGCCTTGGGGTGCGCATGTCCTATTTGTGAAGAAGAAGGATGAAACGATGAGGATGTGCATTGATTAAAAGCAGTTGAACAAAGTCACAGTCAAGAATAAGTACCCTTTGCCTCGTATTGATGATTTATCTGACCAGCTTCTAGGAGCGAGAGTGTTCTCCAAGATTGACCTCAGGTCAGGGTATCACCAGCTGAAGATCAGGGACTCGGATATTATTAAGACAACTTTCAGGACCCGATATGGTCATTTTGAGTTCCTTGTGATGTCTTTTGGGATGACCAATGCCCCAGCAACATTCATGCATTTGATGAACAGTGTGTTTCGGCCTTATCTTGACTCATTTGTGATTGTATTCATTGATGATATTCTAGTGTACTCGTGTAGCCAGGAGGAGCATGCCGAGCATTTGAGAGTAGTATTGTAGAGGTTGAGGGAAAAGAAGCTTTATGCAAAGTTCTCCAAGTGTGAGTTTTGGCTTGGTTCAGTTGCGTTCTTAGGGCACATGGTGTCCTCTGAGGGTACTCAGGTTGATCCGAAGAAGATAGAGGTAGTTCAGAGTTGGACCAGACCGTTCTCAGCCACAGAGATCCATAGCTTTATTGGTTTGGCGGGTTATTACCATTGGTTCATTCAAGGATTTTCATCTATTGCATCACCCTTGACCAAATTGACTCAAAATGGTGCTCCTTTCATGTGGTTAGATGAGTGTGAAGCGAGCTTTCAGAAGCTTAAGACTACCTTGACCACAACTTCAGTGTTAGTTTTGCCATCATCTTCAGGTTCTTATATGGTATATTGTGATGCTTCTTGGGTCGGCATCGGGTGTGTGCTGATGCATGAAGGTAGAGTGATTGCTTATGCTTCTCATTAGTTGAAGCCCCATGAGAAGAACTACCATGTTCATGATCTGGAGTTGGCTGCCATTGTTCAGTGTTGAAGATTTGGAGACACTATATCTATGGTGTGTTTTGTGAGGTATTTACTGATCATCGTAGGCTCCAGCACTTGTTAAACCAGAAATATCTCAATTTGAGGCAGCGTAGATGGTTAGAGCTACTAAAAGACTATGATATTACTATCTTGTATTATCCGGGGAAGGCCAATGTGGTGGCCGATGCCTTGAGTAGGAAGGCGGTGGGTATAGGCAGTTTGGCATATATTCTTATTGGGGAGAGACCTCTTGCAGTTGATGTTCAGGCCTTGGCCAATCGGTTTGTGAGGTTGGATATTTTGGAGCCCAGTCGGATCTTAGCTTGTGTGGTTTCTCGGTCTTCATTATTTGATCGTATTAGAGAGCGCCAGTGTGATGATCCTCATTTGCTTGTCCTCAAGCACAAAGATAGCATGGCGATGCCAGAGATGTGGCTATTGATGATGACGGGGTATTGAGAATGTAGGGCCGGATATGTGTGCCAAATGTAGATGGGCTTCGGGAGTTGATTCTGGAGGAGGCCCATAGCTCGCGGTATTCTATCCATCTGGGTGTCGTGAAGATGTACTAGGATTTGAGATAGCACTATTGGTGGAGTAGAATAAAGAAGGATATAGTGGGGTTTGTAGCTCATGTATCAATTGCCAGCAGGTGAAATATGAGCATCAGAGACCGGGTGGCTTGCTTCAACAGATAGATATTCCAGAGTGGAAGTGGGAGTGGATCACTATAGATTTCGTAGTTGGACTCCCACGGGCTTTGAGGAAGTTCGATGCTATTTGGGTGATTATGGATCGGCTGACCAAGTCCGCACTTCATTCCTATGTGTACTACCTATTCTTCAGATCGGTTAGCTGAGATTTATATCCGAGAGATTGTTCTCTTGAATGGTGTCCCGGTTTCCATCATTTCAGATAGAGGTACCTAGTTCACATCGCAGTTTTAAAGGACCGTGCTTCGAGAGTTGGGTACTCAGGTTGAGTTGAGCACAACATTTCACCCTCAAACGGATGGTCAGTCCGAGCGCACTATTCAGATATTGGAAGACATGTTGTGCATATTGGACGTCCAGTCCGGTTCATTGGGCATTTTGAGGTGCTTCGGAGGATCGGGGAGGTGGATTATGATCTTGCTTTGCCACCTAGCTTGTCAGGTGTGAATCCGGTATTTCATGTTTCTATGCTACGAAAGTAGGTTGGCGATCAGTCTCATGTTTTAGATTTCAGTACGGTTAAGTTAGACGGTGATTTGACTTATGATGTGGAGCAAGTGGCTATTTTGGAGCAGCGAGTCCGAAAGTTGAGATCAAAGGATATAGCTTCAGTGAAAGTGCAGTGGAGAGGTCGGCCCATGAAGGAGTCTATGTGGGAGACCGAGCCGGAGATGCAGAGCAGATATCCACACCTATTTGAGGCTTCAGGTATATTTCTAGACTCGTTCCAGGACGAACATTTGTTTAAGGAGGATGTAACAACCCGACCGGTCGTTTCATGAGTTATAGCCCTATTTTCCCTGTTTCTGCTTTTTTTTTGTGTTTTTCAGCTGTGTTTTACCGTATCGTATTGGTGGATTCGGGTCCGAAGTGGTTTTGGATTGGAATGAGGCACCTAGCCTCTTACTTAGAAGCTTAAGTTGGGAAAGTCAATCGGATGTTGACTTATGGGTAAACGATCTCGAATGAGATTTTTGATGGTTCTGTTAGCTCCGTTAGGTGATTTTGGACTTAGGAGCGCATCTAGAATATGATTTGGAGGTCTGTGGTAGAATTAGGGATGAATTGGCAAAATTAGAAATTCGGAGATTTTGGGCCGACAGTGGAAAATTTGATATTGGTGTCAAAATGGAATTTTAAGAGTTGGAGTAGGTTTGTAGTGTCATTTGTGATGTGTGCGCAAAATTTCAGGTTATTCGGAGGTGATTTGATAGGTTTCGGCGTCATTTGTGGAATTTGGGAGTTTAGGAGTTCTTAGGCTTGAATCCGAGGGTGATTTGGTATTTTGATGTTGTTTTGAGTGATTCTAAGGTTCGAATAAGTTTGAATGATGTTATGGGACGTGTCGGTATGTTTGGTTGAGGTTCCGAGTGCCTCGAGTGAGTTTCGGGTGGTTATCAGATCACTAATTGGCTTTGGAAGTTGGAAAATAACTGATATCTGGTGTTTTGAAAGTTGCAGGTGTCGGATCATTGGAAGTGCGGCCGCGGTAGGGAGTCTGCGGGCCGCGGAGGAAGAATACGGCCGCGCTAGGAGTTTGTGGACCTCAAAAGGAGAGGGTTCAGGATTGGCGGCTGCGATAGGAATTATGCGAACCGCGGTAATGGTTGCACGGCCGCGGTGTGGAAAATGCGGACCGCGGGATGGAAGTTCAGAGAGCTATATAAGCGTGGGTTAGGGTTTTTATTTCACATTTTGGACTTTGGGAGCTCGATTTGAGGCGAATTTTTGGGAGTTTTTCAAGAAAATCATTGGGGTAAGTGATTCTAACACGGTTTGGACAAATAATCACGAATATATCATTGATTTCATCTTTTGATTAGTAATTTCGGATGGAATTTGGGGAAAATTTGTGGAACTTCATATAATGAACTTTTGGGATTTGAAAGTCGATTCGAAGTCGGAATAGGGTAAAACTAATATGGTTAGTCTCATAATCGAATGGGTTGACAGATTTTGTGACTTTGATCAGATTTCGAGATGTGGGCCCGGGGACCTTCTTTTGAGTTGACTTTTTTTGGCCTAAAGCTTGGTATTTTCTTATGGGATTGCGTCCTTTAGCTCGTATTGATTGTATCGAATTGTTCATGGCTAGATCTGGAGCTTTTAGAGGTCGAGTTGAAAGGCAAAGGGATCGCAGAGTAGGATTTTAGGCTTGGTTGAGGTAAGTAACATTTCCAAACTTAGTTCTGAGGGTCCAAAACCCCGAACTATGTGCTATATGATGGTATTGAGGTGACTCACATGCCAAGTGACGGGCGTGCGGGTGTGCACCATGTGAATCGTGACCTGGTTCATTCCATGGCACCACTTAGTGACTTTTTCTTGCTGATATCCTTGTTTCTATCACGTGATTAAGTAAATATGCATCAAATCATTCTAGCTATCCTGTTAAGGCTTCACGCCGATACTGTTGAGACCCGAGTGGTCATTTCTTGCTGTCATGTCGTTAGATTCAATGATATTATGTGCTCAGTCTTATTCATGCATATCATATCATGTCTCAGTCTCAGTTGTTGTTATTTGGCACATTATATCATGGTTTCGGGCTAGTTTCATGGCATTGTGAGCCTGTGTGTGTGAGACTGGAGAGTGATGACTAAGTGAGGCTGAGAGCTTGATTATAAGTAACAGTTATGGGATCGGTCTGTATGCCGCATCGGTTATGTTGACGATTATGATAGCGCTTGGGCTGTAGGAGCCCCTCCAGAGTCTGTAACACACCCCCAGTGAGCGCAGATGATATTTGAGGGATGGATTTCCCTAGAAATGGATTTCTCCAAAGCATTGATATCTTGAGATGGATTTCTGAACAAGGTTGGATTACCCTTTACCTCGGTACCGAGTGACTTGCAGTCAATGTTGCATATGTTTTGGGATGGATTTTCCTGGATATTGATTTGTCCGAAGTATTGATATCTGGAGATAGATTTCTCCACAGGGTTGGATTACCCTTTACCTCGGTACCTTGTGACTTGCAGTCAGTGTTGCATATGTTGCGGGATGGATTTCCCTGGGTAGGATGTCCATATGCAGTACCGAGTGGTTGAGCACTTGAGAGATGGAGCGCATGGTGCATTTTGTACATTCTGTACATTGCCTTGTAGTGTTAACTGAGCTTTATATCTCATATTTTTCAGATCTGTATTTATTTTACTGTTGTATTCCTAAAAGTATAGCATGCCTACTTTACTGCACCGTTTATTTCTATTTCCTGTTGAGGTTACGTTCCTCACTACCTATCAGTCTATAGGTTGGACTTGTTACTTACTGACTTGGTGTACTCGCGTTACCCCCCGCACCTTGTGTGCAGATCTAGGTACTTTTGTTCCTAGTGGTAGTCACTGATTGAGGTTGCAGGCTTGGGAGATTGTTGAGGTATCTGTATTCGCAGATCTTGACCCTCCTTCTCTATTCTAGTTGTGTTTCAGTTGCATTTAGTAAACATTGTAGTAGACTATGTTATTCTAGACGCTCATGTACTCCGTGACACCCTGGTTTTGGGTTGGTTGTATCGTATTATGAATTCCGCCTTATGTTTGTTTAAATAGCTTGCTTAAACTATAAAAGTGTTTTTCACAAATGTTCTAAATTTTCATAGTGTGGTTTGGATTACGTTGAGTTGAGGCTGGCCTAGTCCCATGTTAGGTGCCATCACGATGGGTTGCGTTTTGGGTCATGACACGACCAAAATATAATCCAACTTTGGTCGGTACGTCTTTAAATAGACCTGAAATATACGGGATTCCCGCCATTTTTTCATATCTCTCTTCTCAAAATTCCCTTAACTCCCACTCAATACCTTCCCCTCTCCTTCTCTATTTTCCTCACACAAATCTTATTTTCCACCCCGCGTCGCCACCACCCAGCTGCCACCGCTCCATCGCCGCTGCCGCTGCCACTGCCACTGCTTTGCCTCTCCTTCTCCACCTCCTAAAGATTCTAGATTTGTATTACAACTTATGTCTTTTGTGTATAAATCTAATGTTTTGCTTATTAGCTATGAATTAGTTTCAATTGATTAGAACTAATTGATTAGTGTTTCAATTGATTATTTAACATTGTATTTTATAGAAATCTAGGGTTTAGGTCTTGTTTTAATTGAATTGATTACATATGGAATAAATTGAATGTTTGAGTTTGTATGGTCTTGAATAGTTTAGTTACAATTGAATTATTAACTTTGTATTGTCTTGAATAGTTTAGTTAGAATCTAGGGTTTAAGATTTGTTCTTGTGAATCGAACTTTTAGGGTATGGGTTGAATTTTTAGGATATAATCCTAACTTTTAGTTTATGTTTTAACTTGTAAGATATAAATTGAACTTTTAGTTTTTTTTAAACTCATAGGATATGAATTGAACTTTTAGCTTTTAGGTTTTGTTCTTGTAAATTGAACTTTTAGGATATGAATTGAATATGTAGGATCTAAATTAAACCTTTTGGGTATGAGTTGAATTTTTAGGACATAAATTAAACTTTTAGTTTATGTTTAAACTCGTAGGATATGAATTGAACTTTTAGTTTTTAGGTTTTGTTTTTGTGAATTGAACTTTTAGGATATGAATTGAACTTGTAGGATATAAACTGAACCTTTTGGGTATGGGTTGAATTTTTAAGATATAAATTGAACTTTTAGTTTATATTTAAACTTGTAGTATATGAATTGAACTTTTAGTTTTTAGGATTTGTTCTTGTGAATTGAACTTTTAGGATATAAATTGAACCTTTTGGATATGAATTGAACTTTTTAGGATATAAATCGAACTTTTAGTTTATAATTAATTATATTTATATAATTAAATTTTTGGTGTAATTAGGAAAAATAATTATCTTGAATTAACTAAAAAAAGATTTAATTAATTTATAATTGTAGGATAAATTAATTTGTTCTTGTTTTATTTGTATAGATAGAACATCGTACTTGGATGTACAATAGGAATTATCCTAATCGGCGGGGATTGCGGTAGGATTTGATAGAAGGGGCTGATAACTTTATTAGACATGCAATGTCACTTCCACCATACCAAAGTGAAGGAGTAATTAGGTGCGTTGTGTCAAGTGCGATTGTATGAAGTTTAAAAAACTGGAGGAAGTTAAGCTTCATCTTTATAGGAAGGGGTTTATAGAGAATTACTTTATGTTGACTAATCACGGAGAGATCGATGGTAGCCGTTGAATATTTTCTAACATGGTTGTTGGTGAAAGTAGTAGGTCGGTGGAGAATACAAATCTTGATTCTAGAATTTAGGATATGGTGGCGGATGCTTTTGGGATGAACTTAAGCGGTGAGCCCAATACAAATGTTGATGCAAAATGTTTTTATGAACAGTTAGAGGAAGCTAGTCGTCCACTACATGATAGAAGTCTGCAATCTGAGTTGTCTGTTGCAGTTAGATTACTAAGTATCAGATCTGATTGGAATATTTCTCAAGCAGTCATGAACTCTTTTATTGACCTTATGAGTGAACTAGTTGACCCTAATATCAACTTACCTAGTGATTTCTATAAGGCAAAAAGATTGATTTCTAAGGTAGGACTTTCGTCAATGAGAATTGATTATTGTGAAGATGGTTGCATGTTATATTATAAAGATGATGCAACTTTAGACAGTTGTAAATTTTGCGAAAAGCCTTGTTTCAAGAGGCTTTCCAGCGGGAATATGATCGCTGTCAAGGCGATGCATTATTTACCTCTTATACCTAGGTTAAACAGGTTATATGCATCGATGAGTTCCGCTCCTCATATGAGATGACACTTTGAAAATACAAGATCACCTGGTGTTATGTGTCATCGTTCAGATGGAGAAGCTTGGAAGCACTTTGATAGGACATATCCATATTTTTCTAGTGAGCCAAGGAACATTCGGTTAGGTTTGTGTGTGGATGGCTTCTCGCCTTTTTCTATATATGCGACACCATATTCATGTTGGCCTGTCTTACACCTTATAATCTACAACCTGAGTTATGTATGACTAGTCCATATATATTCTTAAATTGTATTATCCCCGGCCCACGTAATCTGAAAAGTTTGATTGATGTATATTTGCAACCTTTAATAGATGAGGTAAAACAGTTGTGGTATGATGGTGTTGAAAAATATGACATATCCACCAAGCAGAATTTTAGTTTGCGTGCTAATTTAATGTGGACTCTTAACGATTTTTCTGCGTATGGAATGTTGTCTGGGTGGATGACTACTGGGAAGCTAGCTTGTCCTTACTGCATGAAAAATGGTAAATCGTTCACTTTGAAACATGGACGAAATCAATCATGGTTTGATTGTCACCGTCAATTCTTACTTCATGATCATGAGTTTAGAAGGATGAAAATGCATTTAAAAAGAATAAAATGGAATATTATGCTCCACCTCCGATACTTTCAGGTGAGGAAATTTGGGAGAGGGTCCAGAATTTCAGTAAAGTAACTGAGTTCCACCTTATAGATTCCCTGGATATGGCGTTACTCATAATTGGACGAAACAGAGTATATTTTGGGAGTTGCCTTATTGGAAGGATAATCTTCTCCATCACAACCTTGATGTCATGCATATTGAGAAGAATTATTTTGACAATTTGTTCAACACAGTGATGGATGTTAAAGATAACCTGAATACTAGAATGGACTTACAAGAATATTGCAAACGTCATGAATTATACTTGCAGGCATCAAACAATGGTAAGGTGTTCAAGCCCAAAGCAAGTTATGCATTCACTTTGGAGGAAAGATGACAAATTTGTGATTGGGTTTTGAAATTGGAGATGCCTGAGGGCTATGCATCGAATCTTGGAAAAAAAGTAGATATGGAGGTAGGGAAGTTAAGCCATTTGAAAAGTCATGGCTGTCATGTTTTCATGAGACCATAGTGCATGCTGCATTTTGTGGTTTGCCTGAAAGAATCTGGAAACCCATCATAGAGATTAGTATTTTTTCCAAAGACTTGTGTTTTACCACATTAAGGGAAGAAAACCTACTCCGGATGGATCAAAACATTCGTGTAACTTCTAGTAAGATGGAAAAAATATTTCCATGTGGCTTCTTTGATGTGATGGAACACCTTCCAATCCACCTTGTACACGAGGCATAACTTGGATGGCTTGTTCAATGCAGATGGATGTATCCCTTTGAGAGGTAATATTATAAGTTTGATGTAATATTCTATTTTATTTGAATGTTCTCTGCTAACATGACATTATGTAGGACAATTGGCAAATGCAAACAATTTGTTAAGCAGATGAAAAGGATTGAAGGATCTATATGCGAAGCCTATCTTATAAAGAAAACAACACCTTTTGTTCTTATTATTTTGAGAGTAACGTGCCATGTTCTAGGAATAGGCCCAATAGGCACAGGGTCGAATGTGTGATGATCCATTATATCCATATTCAATCAACCAGGCCGATGTTCTAAGGATGTTAGAAAGAGAAGTTTGAGTGATATGGAGTACAAGTCAGCTACATTTCATGTGTTACTAAATAGTTCCGAAGTTGTACCATTTCTCAAGTAAGTATTGATTTATTAACTATCAAAATATAAAATTTACTATGATTACATATTGATGCAACTACTAAAAATATTTGATGTGTCACAGTCACTTCGTGGGTCAATTTGGTCATGATGCTATATATACGAGATTTGATACGTGGTTGAAACAGTTTGTAAGTTTATCCTAATAATGTTCTAACACAATGTAGGTAAATAATGTTTGTAAGTTATGCTAACTTATGAATATTTTTAACACTATATGGGTAAATAATCCAAATAATGGTGTAAATCAATATTTGAAAGATATATCTTGGGCACCTGGGCTTTAGGTCACAACAATGTCTAAGTACGTAGTGAATGGTTATAAGTTCCATATAGAGGATTGCTCTAAACATAAAAATAGCAACAACAACGGGGTGTGGGTTCAAGGTGGTGATGGAAACCAAGTTGGATATATTGATTATTATGGTGTGGTCAAAGAAATAATAGAACTAGAATATACAGGTTGGCCATATAAGAAATTGATACTCTTTAGATGCAAGTGGTTTGACGCAAATCCAACAAGAGGTACAAGGGTACATAACCAATACAACATAATTGAGGTTAATCATGCGAGGGAGTATGATCGCTATGATCCTTTCATAATTGCATATAACATTAGGAAAGTGTATTATGCTCCTTATCCATTACGGCGGAATAAGTCCAATTTGTGAGTTGTAATAAAAACTAAGCCTGTAGGTAGGGTGGAAGTCGAGAATGTGTTAGATATTGCTTATCAAAATGATATCTCCAGTGTTCACCAAATAGTGGACGATCAGTTAGAAAATGATTTGGAACATCCTGAACATATATTGGAAGAAGTTGATATAAATGAAGTAACAATTATAGAAAATAAGGACAAAGATTCAACTGATGAAGCTCAAACAAGTGAGGACGAAGAATTCTCGGATGAGGAACAATACGTCGATGAGGATTAAAAAGTTGGTTTTTTTAAAGCACTCTCATTTTATAGCTAGTTTCTTATATGATTCAATTATATTATGCAGATGGCAGGCAAGGGTCAAGGTAAACAATGACACTACTGGTTCTCGGGGTTGAGAAAAGGCTAGGAAGGGAAAGAGGAGGGTAGATAATAATACTTACTCTTTTCCACCTTCTTCAGAGATGCCTATGTATTATCCTCCACCACACTGCTATACTGAGCTGCCATAGCATCACGAACCCTACACCTTCATCCATACACCAGTTCTTTCATCACAGGGCCATAGGACTATACATCCGACATACAGTCCAGCTGCCTCACGGCCACATGGATCTCAGCCATCTACATCGCAACTCTCTATATCACATATCTACATATCACAGCCATATAGATCGGATCCATCCATGTCATATCCACTCGGGTCACTACCATCAGTATCGCAGCCACTTGGGACACATCTAGCTATATCGTAGTCACAGGGATCACATCCATCTTCATCAGCGACTCCATCTATTTCAGGCCTTCGCCTGCGAGGCAGTAGTTCTAACCCCCTACACCGTCCACACATGCCTCTGATAACATGCTTTAGGCGATGATGACAAGGATCATTATAGTCCCTGAGGGTGATGGGTAAGAGTTATTTGTTATTTTTGCGTTTATTATTTTGTAACATTTTTACTAAGATATTAATGTTTTTTTATTGTTAAATTGCAAGTTCAAGTCGCGTAATAAGAATACGAGGATAATCACCAATGTCATCAGAAAGCTTTATGATAGACCTTATGCGACTTGGACTGATTTCTCATTCTCGTTGAAGGAGCAAATTTTCAATCAATTTAAGGTATTGATAAGTTGGTATTTTACCAACTTATCTTGTCTTTAACCCTATACTTTTTCTATGTTTGAGTGATAAAATTGAGTATTTAATGTCATTTACTTCTATTTTACAGGGTGTATGTGATTTAGAGGTAATGGTGAAGAAACCAAGTAAAAACAAGTCAAAAAGGAGCTAAAATGAGAAATGAGAAACTGCCCAGTGGTTTACTCTTCGCGAACGCAAAGGTATTCCTTCGCGAATGCGAAGTACACCACACGAACGCGATGAAGCAGAACATCAACCGTTGCGAACGCGGAGTACACCATGCGAACGTGATGAAGCAGAAGATGAACTTTCATGAATGCGAATATGTAAACGCGAACGCGATGATTGAGGAATGTAAGCCTTCACGAATGCAAAGTCTTGAGCGCGAACACGATGAAGAAACTAGGTGTGAAAACTTGGCCATTCTTGAATTTCAGTTTTTTGACCCCAACCCCTTTAATACCCAAGTTAGCTCATTTGTAAAAGATCTTTGGAAAAGTCTTTGGAATATTTTCAGTAGCACATACTAGAGAAGAACAAGTTCTGAAGCTAGGGTTTGCACGCACACTTGGGTTTTGAAGATTTTAAGCTTGTGGTTAAAGATTTCTTACCCATTTATGTTTATTTCTTCATTTCCTTGCCTTGTATTGAATATTTAAGTGTGTAGTATTTATTTCTTACATTTGAATCTTGTTTTTGGAAATACTCATATTTAAAGTGTGGATTAAATATATTCGAGACAGAGTGGGAGTACCCTTAATGGAGGACAAGATGCGAGAGTTGAGGATGAGATGGTTCGGACATGTTAAGAGAAGAATCATTGATGCTCCAATTAGGAGGTGTGAGAGTCTGGCCATGGAGAGTTTGAGAAGAGGTCGAGGTAGGCCTAAGAAGAATTGGGGAAAGGTGATTAGGTAGGACATGGCACTACTTCAGCTCACCGAAGACATGACCTTTGATAGGAGAGTGTGGAGGTCGAGGATTAAGGTAGAAGGTTAGTTGGTAGTTTATAGTTGTTCACCGATAGTCTTAGTATTATGCATGTCCCTTCATATTCTTAAATTTTTATTATGTTATGTGGTTTTGCTCGCATAAGGTATTGTATTCCCTGTTGCTATTATTTGGTGCCACTTATACTTTATCTTTCCTTTTTTTTTCATCTTCCATCTTTCTTCCTCTCTTGCTTTCCTCTTCTTCTTCTTGCCCTTCTTGTGTCAAGGGTCTATTGGAAACAGCCTCTCTACCTAAATTAGGTAGGGGTAAGGTCTGCGTACAAACTACCCTCCCCAGACCCCACCTGTTGGGATCAAATTGGGTTTTTTGTTGTTGTTGTCGTCAAGTGTGGATTAAATACCTTGTTGTTCTTATGTATTGAATGATTTTTATCCTTTTATGAAGTGAGTTATTGTTAATTTAATTATTTTTGTTCTTTAATGTTTCCAAAGGGATTAGCTAACCCTAGGACTCGCCCATTAACTCTGAATTAATTTTGGAAAAGATAATTTGGGGTTGGGAAAGATTAATTAACAAGAACTTGACGCGTTAACCCTCATTTTATAGATTCTACCTAGGGATAAGATTAAACTACTTGTAGTCATTCCGGGTGTGCTTAATCAATTAATTATTTTAGGGATAATTCAATTACGAAGTCTTGTTAGTCTTCGGAAGAAGCTAATTAAGAATTATTATCCGTGGCTAATTAACATAAACTGGCTCATATTTGTAAAATCATGAAATACATTGGATCGTTACTTGAGTGCAATTCCCGATGCAGCCATACTTGTAGCCATTGATCATTTTACTTGATTTCTAGGTTAGTTTATATTTCCGCATTTAGGTATAAACACTTTCTAAACCAAATTCTTAGTGTTTGGCATTGCGCGATAAGTGATAATTTTCTTACATTCCTAATCGCTTACACATTGTTCTCTGTGTGATTCAACCCCAACTCATAGTTGTGTAAATTATATTGCATGCGACCGTGTCCATTTACTTTTTAGTAGTGGATTTGGACGTCATCAAAATTGGCGTCGTTACCGGGGAACAATTTGGCGTAATTTAGGTTGTTTGAGAAGTAAGCATAAGTGCTTTGGTCCAAACTTGTGAATATTTATGTAATTATTATTTTTACCTTGGTCTATTTTTCTTGTTAGTTTATTGTTTATTTTCTTAGTTTTGAAAAATGGCATCATTTTATAGTAATTGGTCGGATGGTAGTTGTTCATACTTTGATGACCCTTGTCCTTATTATGGAGGACCACACTCGTGGCAAAATTATTTAAATTCTCCCTGGGGTGGATTGTGCGCACAATCTCAAACCCATGAGTGGAGTATTTGTGAAGGAGGAAACAAAGAACAAAATGCCTTGGAGGAGCTTTTGGAAAATAGTCTCCAAAATGACTTGGCACTTGAAAGGTTGCCCTCACAAATGGAGAAAATTATTGAAGCTTTAGAGGTCCAAAAATCCTCGGAAGTTAATGATAGCTAAGAATTTTCCTTAGACGTGGAAGCCGAAAATCCTCCATTGGCAGTTGATATGCAAAACCAAGAAGAACTCTCAAATGTCCAAAATGAGAAAATGATGCTCATGTTAGAGACCATTCTTGAAAATGAGGAGAAACACAACTTTGCACTCGAGGACTTGAAACAAGGCTTGAATTACAATGATGAACACATCCGCACTTTGGAAGATCAAAGGAAAATATTGGTTGAGGCTCACTATGCCCACCAACTTGAGAGTGTGGAAGGAAGCCAAGAAGAGTCCAATTCCGAGGAAGAAAGTGAACGCCAACCAACTCCATGAGTATTAATGATGCCGAGAAAAATTTGAAATTGAGTCATCCGATGTAAATGAAAAATTGGTTGAAATTGACTCTAATCCGGGGGAAAAAGAAGATGTTAATATCCAAAAAAATTGCAAGTTGGAGATTGGAAGTCACATTCCAAGCATTTTTCAACATTGGAATTATGTGGTGATATGAGAATTGAACTACACAAGTCAATGAGGGATTGCAAGGAGGAAAGGCAACAACCATACATCTTACAATTTGAGAGAACAAAAAGGCAAAATGACACCCCTCACATGAAAGCCAAGAAGTGCAAAATGAAGAATTTAAGGCTTGGCTTGACCATCAACTTACCACCCCCATCGCTCGTGGTCACAAGCTTGATTCCAAGCTAGGTGCCTAGTTCATATCATCCAAGTGGCGAGAAAAGTGATAATGTTATTTGCGTCGTGCCACGAAGTTAAATGCGGCACTTAGTGGGAGGCAACCCATCGATTTTCAAAAATTTTAATTGTTTTTGAAATTTTATTTTTTAGAATAGCTTATTATATTTTTTTCTAACAAACCTGCCTAATTTTAGATTTTTTGGAGTTGATTTGAGCAGGTCGGAGTGGTCCGGAGAGCCAAAACCAGTAGATGCCAAAACTGTTGAAGTGCAGAAAAACACATCTCTTCGTGTTCGCGTGTACCCCTCGCGTTCGCTTAGGTTTAGAAAACTGTAACACTTTGCGTTCGCGTTCGCGTTTGCGCTCGCGTTCGCGTGCTGCTAGCTCGCGTTTGCGACCTTCAGCAGAGTTTACCCTTCGCGTACGCGTAACACGCTCGTGAAAACATAGGGTCGGGTAAGTTTAAAAAGAAAAAGGCTACTGGAAATGAAAATTTTCCCCCCCCCCCCCCAAGCTCAAACAATAGACCCTTCTACCCCTTAAGCCCAAAAAACAATTCATCCATAATCTTCAAGCTTTCTTGCAAATTTTCAATCTCCACTCTCAAGGTATGTAAATTCCTCTCTTGTATCTAAAATATTTCTTCTCCTTCTTGTTGTAAATTGTGAAACAACGGAAGAGCACTCATTGTTGTTTGGTGCTTAAGGTTAAAAAATTTTATGGTCTTAAATGACAAATGTGTGTGTGAAATTCGTTGTGCTTGCTGGGTGAGATTGGTTGAGTGTGAATGTTTGTTTTTAAGAAAATTATAGGTACAATATGTGCATAAATGTTCTATAAATTAACAAAGAAAAGTGGGCACCCCAACTATTTGAAGAAAATCCTGAAAGAAAAAAAAATTTTGGGCGAAGAAGATGACCTTCGCGAACGCGAAGGCAAAACAGTGGGGCTGAAAATTTAGACCTTCGCGAACGTGATGGTCTACTCACGAACGCGATAGTCTGAGTCTGGGAAATTCTTTTTTTCTCTTCGCAAACGCGATGGTTTGCTCGCGAATGCAAAGAGCAATCGCAGGCAGTCCCAAAAATGGCAAAAAAATAGTAGCTTCGCACAGCTCTGTCTAGGACCTTTTTCGCCCATTTCTTTGGACTAAATACTTCCGAATACATTGTTTTAAGTGTCTGTATGAGCTTTTAACACTGCTGGTCTATTTTGTAGGTTCTCTGGGCTTAAAATGGATCCAGATCATAATGAAATTGCACAAGAACATGTCTTTAGACCTGGGCAAGAGGAAGCCTTTGATCGTGAGCAGTTTCTATCTACTGCATCTGAGCGGAGATACGATGAACTCTTGTCCAAGACCATCATCCGGAAAAGAGGCATAAACTTGGAGAAAGTTGAAGCTAAAATGCCGGGCTTCTACACGCGCTTGATAGAGAGCAAGTGGATTTGTTTTGCTGAGCAACCAAATAACGCCAACCACACAATAGTTTTGGAATTCTATGCAAATGCCTTGATGACTGATTTCCAAGGTGCCTTTGTTACTACTGTGCGGGGTGTGCAAGTCCACTTCGATCCTGAGATAATAAATGTTGTTTATGGCCTCCCAAATACTGACAACGATGTCTACAGAGACAGACCCAGAGCAGGAGGAAACCAATGGCTAGTAGATAAGCTACATAATGAGGTTACTCCGAAGTGGCTAGTAGTGCACAAGGGAGTGGATTCTCACGACTTCACGGTTGAGGAGAAGACATGGCTCTCCATTATCTATTCAAGAGTGTCACCCTCTATAAATGACACTGATGTGACTCCAGACAGGGCATTGATAATTGCTGCTATCATGGATGGACTACCTGTGAATGTGGGGGAACATATTGTCCGAGAAATTGAGGAAGCCACTCATAGGCGGTCCAAGAGCCTGTTCTTTCCAACCTTGATCACTAGACTTTGCTATGATGTTGGGGATGCTTAAATGCCCCAATGATGTTGAGAAAGGTCCAAGAAAGTTGATGATCCATCACTTGCGGAAAAGGGGACCTAGTGAAAAACAGAAAAAGAGGAGAATTGATGTTGCTTCTATTTCATTTGGGCAAATTTCTGAGGCCACCACTGATCCCACTGGATCCTTTGCACCTTCATCAGGGTCCTTTGACACCGTGGGACCACTCCAGTCCGGTCCTCACACTACGTGCCACTTGTACAGCCAGATATATGGAGTAGAGAAGAACGAAATAGATTACCGCAGACTTCTTAGAGAGGAACGAAAAAGGAAAGAAAGCTCGCGCATCCGAGAAGAGAGGCTCCTTACACACTGGAGGTGTGATCAGCCTAGGGAAAATAAAAAGAAGATTGGTACGTAATTGCTTAAATTATTTTACTTTTCAAAGTATATCTATTTTGTTTATTAACTAAATTAATTTGTTTCCAAGAAAGGAAGTTGGGGCGTCCAATGAGCCATGATGAGTATTCAAAGAGATGCATATTATAACGAAGAAGAAAGAGACGGATCAAGAAAGGTGGGTCGAGGACCGAGCCTCGACTGAATATGTAAGCTTTTACTTTTCTTTAAGTATTATTGATGATAGGCTATAATATACGTATTTTAGTCGCTTATTACACTCAAATTTACTGCACTTTAATTGATTTTGAGCTTTAATAGCTAGTGTATTGCACTAATTGTGTGTTTTATGCTTTGCAGGAATGATTCTGAGCTATGTAGAGCTTATGGAATGAATTCAAGTGATTTGGAGCTTTGAAGTCTGAGTAAAATCCTAAGGAATTAAGTCGGGATCGTGCTCGGGGATCAACGGATGATAGTTAAGAACAGACGAAGAATCGAGTAGGCATATTGCCCACTGTCTAATAAAATGCACATAACATTTTGCTCAGAACTCCATTTGGGTTCCCTAGTATATGGTTGGAAAGCAACTCAAAGGGCTACAACTTTTATGTTTTACGATTTTCCAAATTCCTAGCAAAACAGGGTGAAAAGTGCACGTCAAGTGCGAGGCCGTGCTCGTCAGACATAATCAAAGTGGATATGCGCGGTCTGAGCACGGTTCGAGCGCGGCTGCGCACATCATGTCTGAAAAATGTGTCCTTTTTCGCGTAGGAGAAAGTATAATTGTTTGGGCCCAACCCTACTTGGTTATATATATCACGACCCCAGTTCACCCTCCATGAACTGTCGTGACGGCACCTAGTCTCTATGACTAGGTAAGCCTAAATTGCAGATAATAACCAAACTTGTGGAAGTAAAAAAAATTAAAAACAAAAATAAAGCATTAATAGTGTTTAAATGTGTTGCTCGGCATACACCATGTATAAAACTCAAAGGCAATATCCAAATCCAAGACCCGAAAATCCATGAATCATAAGCTGAGAAAGAGAGAAATACTACATAGCTCTAACTCCAGAGTTTGTCTAATAAGAACAGAAAAGTATAGAAGGGCTAAATACTAGAAAGTAGGAATAGAAAGGGACTCCTCGGTCTGCGAACGCGGCAGATGTACCTCGAAGTCTCTAAATAGTCGCCTCCCTCAAGGATTGTAGCCTGAGTAGAGGTACCTAGATCTGCACATGAAAAACATGCGCAGAAAGGGCATGAGTATACCACAACGGTACTCAGTAAGTTCCAAGCCTAACCACGGTTGAGTATTGACGAGGAAGGTCAGGGCCCTACTGAGATTAAATAAACATTGAAGTGACAGGATAAGATTAGCAGTGCAATTGAGAATCTACATTAAGAGTCTATACAGGATAATAGGAGTACAATAACGAAAACAAAGGTAAAGGCAAACCACAAGGAACTACCACTCATAGCAAGGATGATAAACAGGGATCTCTTGGTATCCTCAAAATATACTAGGGATCTTTTGGTATCCCGAGGATATCTTGTTATCCTCAAAATATACTGGGGATCTCTTGGTATTTGGAGGATCTCTTGGTATCCTCAAAATATGCTAGGGATATCTTGGTATCCCGAGGATCTCTCGGTATCCTCAATATATGCTAGGCATCTCTTGGTATCCCGAGATCTCTCGGTATCCTCAGTATATGCTAGAGATCTCTTGGTATCCCGAGGATCTCTTGGTATCCTCAATATATGTTAGGGATATCTTGGTACCCCGCACCTCAGTCTAGATCATAAATACTTATAGGGGATCTCCCGGGATGTCGTCTCGTAGTCCCAAATTTAAAACGCACAACAACAACACAAGAATACTCAATAAATGCTAAATTTCGTACTAAATAAATAGATAATTCTAGCCTAACATGGTTCACGTAATGCAATTAAGTCAATTTAAATAAATAGGCAATTAAGTCTACTAAACATGCTTTTTCTAAACTAACAACAGGCTAAATACGCAAGTAGAAAAAACATGAGAAGGAACTCAATTGAAATACTTAAAGAAAAATCGGTTTTTTAAAAAATTAGCTCAAGTACGCACTCGTCACCTCACGTACAAGGCATTTCAGTTATCAAATATATAATATCCTAAGGGGAAGGTCCCCCATACAAGGTTAGACAAGCCACTTACCTCGAACAAGCTCAAATCAACCTGAAACCACGCTTTTGCCACGAGTATCCGACTCCAAATGGCCAAATCTATTTAATTCCATTTCATAATGTAAATAATACTTCAAGAAGCTAATTCTACAATCAAATTCTAAGCTAATACGCAAATTATGTAAAATGGCCAAAATGCCCCTCGGGCCCACGTCTCGGAATCAGGTAAAATTTATATTTTCAGAATCCTCACACTCACACAAGTCTAATCATATAAAAATCTGTCAAATCAGATGTCAAAAACCCAATAAAAACTCAATCTCTAGGTCTAAGAACTTCTCCCTCAATTTCTACCAAAATTCCAAAATTAAAGGATGAATTTAAGTGAAGATTCATGGAAATTAGTCTAAACCGAGTAAGAATCACTTACCCAAGTCTCCCAGGTGAAAATACCTTCAAAAATCATGATCTCCCGAGATCCCAAGTCTAAAATATCAGTTATGGTCTAAACACTCGATTTTGGGTTTTAAATTCTCTACCCTGATGTTGTTCGTTGCGATCGCGAAGAATAAAAGTTAAGGGCTCTAGAAATGTCCTACGCGAACGCGACATGAAGCATGCGATCGTAGAAGAGGAGAAAAATGGTTTACGCATTCGCGGTCTAATCCATGCGAACACGATGAGGAAAATGGCTACTGAGCCACTGGCTCAGTTACTGCTATGCGAATGCGAAGAAGGAGGGAATAAACTTCTGCCATCGCGAACCAACTAATGCGATCACGTAGAACAAAGTAATCACCCTCTGAAATTACTCTACGCGAACACGGAGGAAGAGCTGTGATCGCACTGAAGGAAACCAGATACCAGTAGTTCAGCAATTCAACTTCAAAAAATGATCCTTTGAGCATCCGAAACACACCCGAGGCCCCTGGGACCTCAACCAAACCTACGAACATATCCCATAACGTCATTCAAATTTGTTCCAACCTTCGGAATGCTTAAAACAACATCAAAACACCTATTGTTCATCGAATTCAACCTTAAGAATTTCAAAAAAACTCTAAAAACACACTTTCGATAAAAACCTCGTCCGAATGACCTGAAATTTTGCACACATGTCACATTAAACACTAAGGAGCTACTCTAACTTCCGGAATTCCATTCCGACCCTCGGATCAAAATCTCACTATCAGACCGAAAAGTTCAAAAATTTAACTTTCCGCATTTCAAGCCTAAATTAGCTACGGGTCTCTAAAACACAATCCAAACACGCTCCTAACCCCGAAATCACCCAACGAAGCTAACGGAACGATCGAATTTCCATTCTGAGGTCGTCTTCACATTGTTCCAACTGCGGTCAACTTTCCAACAATTAAACTCTCATTTAGGGACTAAGTGTCTCAAAACTCTCCGAAACATAAAATCGAACATCCCAACAAATCAAAATAGTAGAAATAAATTCGGGGGAAGCAGTTAATAGGTGATCGGGGCGTAAATTCCAAAAATTATCAGTTGGGTCACTACATCCTCCCACACTTAAACATCCGTCCTCGAACGAGAATAAAGACATACATGAAGTGAAGCTGCTCATGGCCCAAACTGTTGAGCGGTACGCTAAAGCTCAAAACAATCAGTCGGGTCGTTACATCCTCTTCCACATAAACATATGTTCGTCCTCGAACGTGCTAAGAACTGTGTTGGGGTTGTCCGAAATCATTGTTTAACACCTCGAGTACCTACCTGTGCTACCACAACTCAGCTATATACCCTACCTCGATCAATCTGAAGATATCCTTTTGCACTTAAGCAAATAAGCCTTAGAACCCAATTCCTACATCCAGAATTCTCTGCTAGGCCCGTTCCAACATACGCTCACCATATCAATAACTACCCGCAGTGCCAAAACATGACTGCTGTGATGACCCAGCCCGCCGTCACGTGAGTTACCACCCTGTTTCCCCCTTATTGTGTTGTACCATGTTCTATATCGGTATTAGAGTCTATCGGGTGAATTTGGGTCGATTCTAGCTGAAAATAAAGCATATAGCATCTTAGAATGGAGTTTATTTCTTCAAGGTTAGAGGGCTCGAATGTGCATTCCGGTGGTTCGGTTAGCTTCGAGAGGTGATTTGTGACTTAGGGGAGCGATCGGAATTGAATTTGGAGGTCCGGTGTAGAAATAGGCTTGAATTGGCGAAGTTGGAATTTTGGCGGAATCCGGTTAATAGGTGAGATTTTGATCCGGGAGTCGGAATGGAATTCCGACAATTGAAGTAGCTTCGTTAGGTGATTTTGGATATGTCTACAAATTTTTAGGTCATTCGGATATCGTTTGGTCGGGTTTTTGATGGAATATAGGTTTCAAAAGTTTTAGTTGAAACTTAGGCTTGAATCCGCCTAGATTTGATGATTTTTGTGTTTAATGATGTGTTTTTATGATTGGAACAAGTTCGTATCGTGTTTTGAAGTAGGTTGGTGGTTTTGGTTGAGGTCCCGGGGGTCTCGGGGGTGATTCCGGGGGTCAAACGGATCATTGTTGATGAAGAATAGGAGCAGATTTGCTATCATGAAATTGCAGGTATTTAAGGCATCGCGTTCGCGTGGGTGATGAACGCGAACGCGTAGAAGGAAAATGGGGGTCTGAGGATTTGGCCTACGCATTCGCGAAGGGTGTGATGCGAATGCGTAGAGGAAGAAAGCAGAGGCATGCGTTCACGAGGGTGATCACGCGTTCGCGAAGAAGGATTGGGAGGCCCGTGAATTTTCTTATACGCGATCGCGAAGGGTATGTCGCGTTCGCGTTAGTCCAGGTGCTTGTGCATCGCGATCGCGAGCTGGAGATCGCGTTCGCGTAGTAGAATTTTTGAATTTTAAAAGTTTGCCCATCGCGTTCGCATGGGCTATATCACGAACGCGATGAAGGAATTAATGGACGGGCAGAATCAGTTAAGTATCATTTCAGACGTGAGCAAAACCTATTTTCTCCATTTTTAGGCAAAGTTTGAAGCTATTGGATGGGGGAGTAAGAGATTTTAACCTAGTTTTCGATTGGAGGTAAGTTTTATGGACTAATTACGTGATTTTATCCTAGAATCTTCATCTAAATCACTGAAATTGGGGTGTAAATTGGAGAAGCTAGGGCTTGGTTTTGGGTTTTGAAAAATTTGGAATTTGAAGGGGCTATTGGACTCC
>MU779107.1:6403-19535 GCA_026770625.1 Nicotiana glauca | reverse complement strand
TCTCCTTCCCGTTATCTCTTGTACTTCTGCTTTAGACTTGGTTGTATAGGATATTATTCAGATGTTTAGAGGCTCAGACTTGTGACCAGATCTTGTTGGGCTGTTATTTCAGTTGTTTTGATTTCCGCACTCTTATCATTATTATGAAATCAGGATATTTTACCTAAATTGGTAAAATTCTAAAATAATAATTGGATTGGTTAACGGGTAATGGTCGGGCTTGCCTAGCAATGTGTTGGGCGCCATCACGACCGGGGTTTGGGTCGTGACAACTGCATACCTTAGCTGAATTCACACCTTGCACCACTTTACTCACAGGACCACAATAACATTCTCTGATCAAATTAGTCGAATGTCACGCCCCAAAAACCCAGGAGCACGAACGATGCTCAACCGAGTAAACCCGACTGAGCAAGCTTGTTAGGTTTCATTCTACCCAAACTAATTAATGAACAAATAGGAGGTGGACTCCAGTAATCATACTTAGTAAGTATTTCATCAACAACTTCCATTTTATTTCCATTAGCAGCATAAAACATAATCATCAAATTATTAAGTTTTAAAAATCTTTGCCAAGAATCAAGATTTCTAACTCAATTACCCAATATCAAACACCATCCACAACTTATCTACGGAGCCTCTAAATACAACTGAAGAGTAATGTAATATGGAAATGCCGGTAATAAGGCTCCGGCTATACCTCAAAATACAAAGTAATAAATAGATGAAACACAACCCCAAAATGAAGTGGGGCTCACCAAGTCGGCTGAAAGGATGATGCAGCATTAGCTGCGACCAACACTACCTGATATAAAAATACCTACATCCATTCAAAGACGTAGCGTCTCCGACAAAAGGGATGTTAGTGCCATCGAATAGCACTAGTATGTATAACTAAACACCATCTAGTTAGAAAGAACTTTCATAGAAAGATAAGGAAACAACAAGTATAATTCAAAGGCTTTAAATGATCACAACATTATCAATGTAAAAGAATCATACAATTTTCACCTCATGTTTCCATAGCCTTTAGTTTGGGGCATTTCATACTATTCATCATTGTTCGCTATACCACCGCTAGCTTGGGCAGAATCCGATCAAGACCCGATCAGCTAGATAGCCTCAATTGAGACATATACTTCAATCACCGTTCCTTTTCCCTTTTTTTGGAATTCAATATCAGCACATTACCACCATGTGTGTGTCATGGTGGCCAATCACGGCCTGATCGGCTACGCCGCCTTACCAAGGCGTTTCCCTTTTCCATCAATCATCTCAATTCAATCTTTGTCTCATATATATCATTTTATAGGTACTTGGGGCCACAACTATCACGTCATATATTTGGCACTAGGCCACATTTCACATCATTCCCAATTTCATTGGTAGATTTGTAATTTAAGATAACATGTGCACACAAGAGTAAACAAATGGTAAGCATAGATGAGACTTCACATAGATAGCGCAAAATATGTAGCTTCAATCTCAATTTATAGTATAAGTATTTCAATACATGATTCATATTCCTTGCACTTTTTCAAGTTATCAAGAATAGCACATTGATCATATTGAGACACATCTTTCATGCATGTAAGATTGCAATCCCAAACTTCATGTGAAATAACAACAATAAATACAACAATTAAAACTTTAATCTTACCGTATTTACATAAACGACGACGGAGCTCAATTTCTAAAGGATAGGGTTTTAGCCATACATACCTTGTTTAAGCTTTTCTTAAGTTACTACGACGTTCTGAAAATTCTAGCAATCCCAATCTACTTTGAGACATAACAAAATTGAACACAAATTAGGAAGGTATTCATGGTTTCGGCTCATTTGAGCATTTTATCAAATACTAGTTGAGCATCTTGATTTCAAATTGCTTTTACAAGGTTTCCTTCTTTCCCCAACCCAATCTTCACTTATTTATGTTCAACAATCTTCCCACAAACCTAATTTGTACATGAATGTATACATAATACTATTATATCCAAGAATCACACCTCAATAACCCATCTTATACCCCAAACTCGAAATTAAAGTTTAATGTATAAAACCTTACCTCTTAAATGAAGAACATGTGATTGGGTTCTTTGACTCTTGAAGACTTGAGCAAGAGATGGGTGATTATGAAGTTAGGACCCTCCTTTATATCTCTATGTTCTCTTATATCTCTCTTAAATCAGTATAAAATGACGCCAAATGAAGCCCCAAAGACTATATATTAAAATGGGGTTGGGTTATAAAAATAAGAAAAATAAGCCTCCAAAATCGGGTCTACGATCGCAGAATGGACCGCAAACCAAGAATGTGGGCCGCAGAGTGCATCAAAAAATAGGTGCCCAAAACTGGGCAACACTGTCGCAATTTGCGACAAATCTGCGATCGCAGAGTAAAAAATGCGACAGGTTTGCGATCGCAGATTTGACACAGGATCGCATTTTTCCAGCCTTTGGTAATTTGATCATAACTTTGTGTACGAATATCCAAATGATGAACGGTTTGAAGTGTTAGAAACTAGACTCAAAGAACTTTCATTTTATAGGTTATTAATCACATAAAATCTTATACATATTTAGATATGATCGTCCAAAGTATGGACTAGTGCAAGTACCTTTGGAATCTTAGCCTATTATGAAATATTTCCCATTTGGCTTACACTTAGGCCTCTACTTGGACCCCACCTTACGTAGTATATGACTCATACACTTGTTTACCAAATCCAATTTATGCCCACCATGTTAATAGCACATTAAATATTGTAATTAGCCTATGTGGCATCACAAAATCCTAGATTACTTAGCGAAAGTTTCCAGGGCCTTACATTCTCCCCCCCTTATGATCATTCGTTCTCGAATGAGGAGTAGAGTCCGACTTAAACGCTTAATATAATAAATCCCTTTTCTCACTTACCTAAAGTCCCTAAATTTTTCAAAAAACTTTGGCAGAGTCTCCTTTGTAACTAGGCCTATCCACCTTCCAGAGAACCACCAAAACCATCCTAAAAACACATCCACAACTCGACAAAGCACTACAATGCATACATCAATACCATGAACCTCAGCATTACAAGAACTACATTATCATAACGACACCTGAACATGGACTGCACATTTTTAGATCATAACACTTATAAGCTACCTTTCAAGTCAAAGCTCATTGATATACAATCAAGCGAAAATATTTTACCTTCCACAAAACTTTCGGCCTTCAAGGTGGCCTCCTCGACTCGTAAGCTTTGCCATAACACATTCACGGAAGAAATCCCAACCCCTAAACTTATTTAACAAGGATGACACCTAGACACTTCGCATAAGCTAACTATCCATCAACATTCACCTTCAATAATTACACCAGGATGATACAAAAATG
Organism: Nicotiana glauca; assembly: GCA_026770625.1. NCBI lineage: Eukaryota > Viridiplantae > Streptophyta > Magnoliopsida > Solanales > Solanaceae > Nicotiana > Nicotiana glauca. The sequence goes on along the minus strand of MU779107.1, from coordinate 16,159 downwards.
ATCTCCACCTACCTTCTTAGACATAGACATGTGAATACACAAAATATATGGCGAACAACTACGGGAAAACTTCATACTCCTAGTGCGGCCTAATGTGGAATACACTTATGCATCATTTATTATCAACTCACATAATACATTCAGGGGAAAATATTGAGAATAACCTGTTCACCCTTCTAAACTCTAAATCTTTGGGAGAACCCTCACACTAAACCCTTGATGACTTTCGATAGTTAATCTAAGATGTACTATCATAAACTGACCATAAAGTTACCTATCGAATATATGTGATCACACGGGGATGCTCCCTCTTTGACATGTTTGAACTTCAATATCCAATAGTTTTAATGCAATGAGGAGCAACGGTGTTCAAAATCGGACTAAAATTGTTCAGTAACCCATTAATGTGCTGAGTAGAGTATTTCACGAGGTTATATGGTAAGAGACACAAAGATTAGTACTAATAATACTGACATGGTTAATCATTGTGACGACATCAACTATTAGAGAAATGAGACATAGAGGTAACTCATACATTGGCAATAGGAATCATTAAGGGGGAATATTCATGTACGTGACCCAGTCATCTCGTGGAGTGTAGGGAAAATCCGGTTATCAAGAATGAGAATGCTCTGGCACCTTGAATGCGATATGGGTTTCAAAATACATGAAGTTGAATTACACTCTAAATATTAACTAACACAAGGAATCTATGCCACAAGTCCACGAGGATAAAAAGAGGTTGAACACTTATGGGATTATCATGTTTCAAACAGCTTAACCCTTCCTGATAATTGACCCTATATGAGAGAACTAAAGATATGACGACTGGTCTTCCAAATCAATATGCTCATGATATGTGCAAAAATATGAAGGCATCTAATCTCAGCCTTTCACGAGTGAAACCACATAGCTAGGAACTCCTACCATAGGGGTGAAATCATGTATTTGTTAGAGGGGTTTGAATGGTTGACGTAACGCTCTGGGAGGAAAGGCAATTAAAACTCCTATCCTCCTTAAGGAGGTGAAATGCCAGGGGTAGCAAAATTTCCCGCATATGACAATGACGTTGTCAATAATCCTAGAAATCGAGTGAGCAGAGAGCGACATAACCTCATCAAATCCGACCCATTCTTGACTTTTGAAAAGGGGACACACTTTGATTTGAAATCATGGAAATATAAGTTTTGAACTTAGGGGAAATCATTACTTTTGGAACCCATGAGACAAGCCCACGTAGCCCTAAAAAAAATCGTTAACAATGGCGAGAAAGTACTTAAAACCATTGAGAGCTAGTATAAAATAAGGCCTCGAAGAGGCCGTATGAATAATTATGAAAGGGTGAGAAGTCTTGATGCACTCACCGGAGAAGAGTAACCTAAGTAATCTAGTCATATGGACAAGTAGAGCAGGTAGATGATTGTTTAGGAGAAAATCTCATAAGGAGTGCGAGATATATCTTTTTATCCTAACAAAAGGAACATACCCCGACCCTTGATGTCATAAGGCATAAAATTAGATTCACGAGGGGAGTTACGAGATGAAAATAAATAGTAAGGCAGCATAACTAAGAGCACCTTTTGGAATCGACAAGCTTAAACTGAGTTGAAGACATTAGAAGTCTGTAGAAAAGGGGAAATTTGCCCACTCTCAGAGCGCTTGTAGAGTACATAAAAGTGAGGTTAATTATCATATCATATAGTTGGATAACTAGTCGAGACATTGAGATAATATCACATTGAAGATTACGGGTAAACAACCATGATGCAGGACAAATTTAAAAGAAAGTGAGAGAGCCTTATAAAAGTAACCTTTACATTGTAACCACTAGGAATGGTGGTAATATAAAGTGATTACGAGAAGCTACATTTTTGAAAGAAGATCTCTGTATGTAGTTACGTTATGTATGGCTCTGGATTTCAAAAATCCAATTATGTTTAACAACTTAACTTCACAATGAAGCACTATAGCACACTTCTACACAACCAACTATTACCAGCCAAATTGAGACACTATAAGACTTGAATGAGAGAAAAGTTTTGGTATACGAAAGTGTTACTAGGTGTATTGCTCCTTGGTGAACCCAACACCAAAGGCGAGAGTTAGACTGATAAGCAGATCGTTGAACTAGCACATGTGTAGATAATCCATTATCGAAAAGAGATCATTCAGTCTCACTAATTGCGGCATGCTATCAACCCTTAATGAATTTGAAGTGATGTGGGAACCCAATGAGATAGTATAAAATAATTATGGAAGGTTTGCAGATGTTAATAATGAGTTCTCCATGGATTTTGACTTGAGAAATACCTAGATGCTAATGAAAGACTGAAAGACAAGAGAAACAGACATTGTGCTATGATAAGATAACCTCCAAAGGTGCGCTTGGCCTTGACGGAGAGCCTAGTAAGGGTCCTTACTGTGAGCACGTGATTTTTGCCCTGAACGAATTACTCCAAAATAAAATAATTTTTTGATAGTATTGCAATTGTTCTGAATTTTTTGTGTTTATTATTTGCTTTTGTGTATGCATGTCTATTTGTTTAAATTAATAAAAATACAAAAATATGTCGCATTTGCAATTTTAAGATTTAATTTTTACAATTAGGATTAATCAAGTAAATTTTTTACAAAAATGAAAAAAAAATTACAAAAATAATGTACTTAGCATTTTTAGCATTCAATGTCAAGTTGTGAAATTTTATTGGTGTTTAACATTGTGTGATAATTATTATTAGAGTTAAATTAGCATTTTTAGTTAATTTTTAATTTTATCATTTAAGTTAGAATCTTGGTTTTGTTAATTAGAAATTAAGGAAATGAAAATGGAGAAGAAAACCAGACTGGGCCATCCATAATTTAACCAAAGTCCAGGCCCAAAACTTTTGTTACCCGGTCCAGTTTACTCAGTCCACGAGACCATCCAAACGACGTAGTATAGGTAGAATACTACGTTGTTTCGATGGCTATCCATCTCAACCGTCCATTTGATCATCATCCAACGGCTCAAAATCTCCTCCTTCACCCGCCTAAATGACCCAACCCATTCCCCAAACCCATCCGCCCCTAACTAAGACTAAACGATGTCGTTTCTTTTAAGCCATTGATCTAGGCCGTTGATCTCAATTGATCTAACGGCCAGGATCAATTCCCCTCCCCACTATATATTCTTAAAACCATACCCCGCCCCCCCCAAACCAAACCCCCCTTGTCTCTAAGCTTCAGAGACATGCCCAGATATCTCTGCCTTCCCCCAACACGACCAGAAATCGCCTCACGGCGGTTCCGGTGGTCCAAACAACCCCATCTTTACACCCTAGAACCCCTTTCGCCTCCCCGTTCCAACCATGTTAATGATTTCCCTCGAATCCAAACCAATATCTTTGAATATTATATCAAAGAAATCGACCTAAACCCTAGGTCGTCTGTTTAGCACCAAACTAACACCACCCCCTTACCTCAACCCTCCTGTCTCCGTGCCACCCTCAGTTCCCGTCGAATCAAGCCCAGGGAACTCCAATGTCCATCTGACATGAAGAACCCTAGCGCCGCCCTAAAAACCCCTGGTGGCGGCGCCATCACCAACCTTGCCCAAATTAACACCTTTTAATCACCAGGCCACCCTCGTCCCATGACCCATATTAGTTTAGCTCGAATCTTGGCGGAACTCGTCAAATTTCAGTTTGACTAAATGATACCTACGGAGTCGAGCCTGGAGTTAGGCCAACATAGAAGATTGAGGTCGACATCGACCTTAGTTGTGTGTTCTCAAGTCGAGAACACTCGATTAAGGCCCGTGTCGATTTCAAATTCAAATCGACGCTTCGATCAGAACCAGTGGCAGGGGTTGAGATCTTAGAAGTTACGGGTAAGTTCATTGTGTGTTCATATTTTGTTTTGTAATTCTTGGTCATATTAACTAATTTAAGTCTGTTTTTTTTTAGATTAATAGCTAGCATTTTTATTTTTCTGCTTTTTATTATGTCTTGATAGGCAGCGACTCGAATTGATTCATCTAAAATATCAGTTTAATTATAGATTCTATTTAATTGTTTGATTTTTGTTCAGTTAATGCTCCTTCTGTCTCTCCAATTTTGGTTAGTTGTTGGTTTGGTTTTACTTTGTCGATTAATCCTGTCAGTTGAATGTTGTTCATATTTAAATGTGTTCTCATGATTTTCTTTAGTTTAATCATTGTTTTAATTCAGTGTTAACTAGTTCGTTAGATTGAGTTTCTCGCAATGTGGTTAATCTAATGTGATTAAAGCCTGAACTGAGTATGCTTGATTGTTAGGATTTCCATTAGTGTTGAGTGAATTGGTTGACCGCTGTATTAGCTACTGCTAGGTAATCTAGTAAAAAATCTAAAGTGGAGTTAGTTTTTATAGTCGGATCTGGAAAGCTCTGTTTTTGCTTTCATGAATGGTTTTGAGATTGAGAGAGCAATCTGATTAATTTCTCAACGCTTTGTATTGTTTGAAATCTGTTTGTACAAACTTATGTACCTCAGTATCAGGGCTATTGCATTAGTCTTTGAGTTTTCCATCAACTGTTTAATCTCCTTCTGCAATATGAATCACATTTTCTATTTGATATGTTAAAGAATCCAACTGGTTAATTTGTTATTGCAAAATAATAGTCGTAGCTACTGTTTTTATCTGAATATTGATGTTGTAGAGATTGTGACTACAGGAAATGATTAAAATAGTCAGCATGGCCTTAGGAATAACAGGGGACTTTATTAGTTTTAGGGGTTAATTTGAAATTTGAATCTTTAATGATTAAGGAGGACCACTAGGTGATGAGTAAAGTACTAATGGATTAGTCAAAAGGGAGACAAATCTAAGTGGGATTTAATAAGTCAATAGACAACTAGTAGTGGAGACAACATTTCTGATTTTAAGGCTTAAAACAAGTTAGTTAATGGTCCACTAGTTGCCTAAAATCAGGAAAAAAGAAGATTGTGAGAAGATATAAGAAGAGGATACATTCTGAGAGAGTGAGAGAATTCAGATATAGATACACTCAGACACACTGAAAAAAGAAAAAAAGGACTGGACAATCTGAGAGCTATAGTGCTAAAAAGGAAAACTGAGGTTTAAGAAGGGGAGGTTGGACAAATAGAAGGAGTTTTTGACAGAAGTAAGGGAGGATACTGGAAAAATCAGAGAGCATTCTAAAAAATATATAAGAGAACTTGAGAGAATCATAGAAAAAGAAACAACTAAAATTGAAAAAAAAAAAGTTTACTGTTCCATTACCAATCTTTGTAGTTTTCTTAAGTTCTTGCTCCCTGAAGAGTTTTTATGGGTTAATATAGTAAAAAAAATGGTTTGAAATTGGGCTTGGAGGCTTAGTTCGGAAATTTTGATCTGTTATTTGTTCGAGTGATTTGGCCTCCTGTTATTTTCGAACTCGATTTGTCTGGGCTACTTCCTTGTTGATGTTAGCTGCTGTTGTCCTGTTGCTGATATTCTACTTTTGGCCCTTGACTTCACATTTCTTTGTTTCTTGTCCGATTTTCAGGTATGTCGTTAGACTCAAAGTGATATTGAGGAATGGATCAACATATGTGAACCTGTTTGAAATTGAATTATGAAAAATATTTTGTTTGATATGTCTTAGATTAGAATTCTGATTCATTTGAACTGTTTACATAGCTTTGTGATGTATTAATTGAGAATTTAATAGATCCTCGGACTGCTGTATATAAACTTTAGGCTGTGTGGGGACTGTCTTTATAATTTGTAGACTGTGAGATTAAAAAATAGATTTGTGTTAATGCCAGGACTGTTTCGTGCTTTGTGTTTAGTTCTGAAGACTTTAATCACTTAAGTAGAATGGATTTTTAGGCTGTTATTAGCTATAACTAATTCAGATCACCTGTAAGGCCCACACGTTTACAACTGGTGATAAAAAATAGATTGGAAACTTAATTTGAGTGGTGGTGTACATTTGTGATTAGTGACTGATTGTGTTTGTATAAAGCCAAATCGAAATAAGTTGCTAGAATAACCTTAAATTCAAACCAAATTGATAACTGAAATTAGATTCAAAGTATGTTCAAATCTGGTACAGGTTAATTGAAAAATAGGAGTTAAACAAGGTTTGTTTTGGATAATCTTCGTACATGGATGCCTCTTCGATGAGTTGTAGTGAGATATAGACGATTTGAACAACAATTGAATTGTGAATTGTGTTGGCTAAATTCGTTTCAAGGGAATTTCAATACTATCATTGTAGTTGTAGTACCGAAGATATTAAAAACAATGAACAAAACTATTGTTGGTTTCATTATAATTATTGGGTAAGCCAAGCTGGCATCATTTTTATAGAAGAATTTTGGGGCCCCTTCTCTTGTCTCAATACGACCCACATTTGGGCAATGCCTTTTGGCACAGGTGGAGCTGGACGATGTAAGGCCAATGATAAGGCCCAAATGCTGAAAGCCTTAGTGAGGCTAGTTTGTTTTAATCCAAACATTATTCGGATATAGTAGTAAGGATACATGGATGTGTTAATTAATTTGGACTTTTTCTTTATTTTTAGAGACAAATAAAAAATAGGAAAAAATATATTTCACTTTAGGATATCCTTAAATAAAGTGAGACGAGCCTCGCCAAATAAAATGTAAACTGCGGGGCCCTTATAATTGCATACTAAAAAGACCTAGACCTCGGGGTGAGTCATTTAGCGAATTTCATGGCCTTCCCCAAAAATAATAACGCGCTAGCATCTTTTAGGCGCGCCTTTTAATAATTTGCTTTCTCAAATTCGGGTGCACATTTGTGTGACCCAAATCCAAATCTCGACGAAGTCAAAATATGTCAATAGCCACAGGTACATTGATGTGACGTGGTTCGAGATGTGTTTGCACGACGTCGCAATTCTCATTAAAAAAATAATAATAAAGCGATAAATAATCTTTAAAATTGCACTATAGGATAACATGTATTAAAATCAAATCTTAAGCCATTTATAACAGTTTAAGAGACCGTGCTATAACCACAGGATTCAGGGAGTGTCTAACACCTTCCCTCGGGTCAACATAATTCCTTACTTAGAATTTCTGGTTCGCAGACTTCATTTGAAAAGTCGAAAATTCCTCGATTTGGGATTCAAGATAAACCGGTGACTTGGGACACCAAAAGCCAAACCTTTCCCAAGTGGCGACTCTGAAATAAATAAATAATCTCGTTTCGAATAATGTCACTTAAATTGGAAAACTCCCTTGCACATTTATCCCTCGGGGTAGGTGTGCGTAAAAAGGGGGTGTGACAGCTCTAGCGATTCCGCTGGGGACAAAAACCCAGAACTTCGGTTCAAGGTTTAAGAATTCGAGCCTAGAATAACTGTTATATTTGGCTTTATATGGTTTTCCTACATATTTCCTACTAAATGTGGTAAATGCTTTACCGCTTTGATATTATTTGGACTGTATATATAAACTGTGCCGAAACCCTTCTCTTCTCACCTCCGGGGATGTGCTTACTGGTAGAGACTCCCTATTCTATTAGTGTCTTACCTTGAAATAAGAAAGAGGTCGGATAATTTACAAAGCCGGACGATCCCGCGGGTCCCCGGTACGTAGCTCCGCCTCGACTCGAGTTGTCCGCTCGTGTACACGGTCTAGAACACATGCCTAGGTTTTGAACATAGAATAACTTGACTTCATGCCGGATCCCTAGTAGGAACGCTTATTTGCTTCACGTTGCATTTGACTTAGGGGACTCAACACAGGGGTTGGGTCCGTCTAGGACAGGTAACCTGAAATGAAAAAGACCATCCTGCTGTATCCTTTTTATTTTACGCATTTCTTTGCTTCAGACTTGCATGCTGACCGGCTTTTAAAATATTGAAAAAAAAAGAGAAATAGTAGTGTAGAGAATTAATACATAACAGTGCCCAAATACTGTCGGAACTCTGCCAAATTTTTAAGAAAATCGAAAAAAAAATAGCAAAAAAAAAATCTTCATTTTATTCTTCTTGTTCTCAAATTATTTGGTCGGAAAATACGTTATTGAAAGAGAAAGGAAAAAGCTTGTTTTCAAAAAAAAAATTAGTTCGTCTTATCTGCCCTGAACTACGCCAGTTTGATTCTCACAGGGTGTGGGATACGTAGGCAACCCTCATCGGTTCCAACTTTCTCCTTCTGTAAAAATCGCCAAAAATGTCAAAATTAATATTTTCATCATAAATAAGTCGTGTGATGCCGCTTTTGTCAAAAATAGCCGAATGTTCTCGAAAGGGACGCCGGAAGGCTGGCTTTGCGTGAGCGGCCACCATTGGTCATTTTTTAGGTCTTGTCAGTTAGCCCACACGGCCTTAAAATCTTCATCCCCGAAGTGCTGAAAGGCCACGTTCGAAAAACGAGTCTTTTGTAAAAAAAAATAGTTAGTTCTGTTTTAAGTCAAATAAAGTTTTTTTTTAATCACAATAAGAAATGTGCAGAATGAGCACAAGTCAGAATATATCCGAAACAATTATAAACAAGATCCCGTTGGAATTACATATGTGGTGGGATGACTTGGGCAAATCAGGACAAGACATGGTCAATTCATATTTGGGAGGCCTTACTGGGTTGCTGAAAATTAATCCGAGGGAGGATATCATAAGGGCACTGATTCCATTCTGGGACCCGGCACACAATGTATTTCACTTCTCAGATTTTGAGCTTAACCCGACATTGGAAGAGATAGCTGGATACATCGGGGATCCCAAGGTTCCATTAAGAAAGCAGTACTTGATTCCTCCAAGGGCTATAGCCGTCCACAAGTTTTTAGACTCTTTAAAGATACGAAGGGTGGTCCATAACCCGGACTTGGCAAACGGTTTTTGTGCTTTGTCATTCATATACGACAGATATGGTCATATAGGAGGATTCAATAACCCAGAAAACAAAATCTGTAGCAAGGGAAACCGCCTGAAATGGGAGGAACACAAATGTTTCGCGTTTATGGTGGCCTTTCTAGGACTTCTGGTGTTCCCTAGAGAAGATGGGAAAATTGATATACGAGTAGCCAGGGTTGTCAGTACTTTGCTTACTCAGGAAAACAGCACTCTTGCACCGATGATAGTAGCCGACATCTTCCGCGCTCTTACTGCTTGCAAATCCGGAGATGACTTTTTTGAGGGTTGTAACGTATTGCTGCAAATATGGATGGTCGAACACTTGTGCCATCGCCCTCAATCTATGATCTACGGGTCGTCATAGAAAACATGTATAGAAGAGTTTCCTACAAGAGTTGACGGATTTTGTTTGCCAGAAGGGGTCACCGAATGGGTGACACGTCTGCATTCTGTCTCCGCACGCCAAATAGAGTGGACATTCGGGTAGTTTTCTGTAGACGAAATCATATACATGTCAGCCACAGGGTCTCATTTTCTGCTAATGGGACTTAAAAGTATCCAACCGTATGCCCTATACCGAGTATTGAGACAGCTGGGAAGATGCCAAATAGTCCCAAAGAATGAAGATCTTAGCAGACAGGTAGTCGAAATTGGGCCTAACGGTCAATTCCCAGAAGCAGTAGTTCGCAAAATCTGGAACGAATATGAGTACCTAAAAGCAGACACTTGCATACGAGATCGGGCCAAAGGAGAAGTATTGCCAGGATACCCCGCTTGGTACAAGAGGGATCTTGAGTCCGAGAGGCCGGCTAAAAGACCTCACCTCGAAGATTTTGCTGAGTCATCACAATAACAATGGACCTGGTTGGCTAAAGAAAATGAATACAGGGCCAAGATGGGAAAAAT
>MU779097.1:6162-29151 GCA_026770625.1 Nicotiana glauca | reverse complement strand
CCCCCCCCAACACCCAAAAAAAGAAAAAGAAACTTGAATATGAAGTCCAGCAGCATCTATGCAATCGCGAAAAGTAAAAAGAGCAAGTTTAACATACCAGAAATAATTAGATACCAAGGAGAGAAGACAAAAAAGATGCCAAAAACAAATAGAGGAAGGGTTACTTACAGTATTACGCGAACTAATCATCCAGGATCCTGATTTTGATGAAGGAGATAGCTGAGAAGATGGCCTCTGGCCTTATTTATTGCAGCAAAACATACACACAAATGCTCCTCAAGACCCAGCAGCTCTTCCAGAAAATTGCTATGTTTCCCATGAAGTTGCTTCACTACCTCCTGGATCGGGTACCGGTCTTTTCCTCTCTCTAGCGCAAAGCGCACAAGGCGCTTGTAATATTCCACTGCATCATATAATCGGCCCACCAAGCAATTTACTGTTTCTAAGTGATTGTGGAGGAAAAAGATCCCCTTTGTTGCATCATCCAGCTGCACCAGATGGACTAGTTCTTTTTTTGCAATTTTTGAAGGGAGGAAAGCAGGGCATATTGGGGCTGCAACAAGGGCGACAAAAGCATGAGTAGCTATAGCAACAGCTGATATGACCACTCCAACAGTAGCTGCAACTAAACATACGACTGAGCCTCTGGTAGCATGGCGGAGAAGTTGGACCTTTGACCGTGATTTGCGTAAAAGAAGGTCAAGCTCACTCTTTAACTGGAAGTAGCAATGACGCATATCATCGAAGTTATGGGTGCCACATCCAGGAAAGGGATTGGTGAGGCTGTCAAATTGGAGGAATATGTCAAACGCCCAATCACATTGAGCTTGCGAAAGGGAATGTCCAGCAGACTCCATGTCTAGGGGAAGGACATCGAGAAGCTTATGAATGGGGGCATACAAGACTCGAGCTTGGTTTACACTTTGAGAGAAAAGGATACAAGTACGAGTGGTTTGCTCACTATCGTCAAAGTACTTAGCAATAAGCTGATTTAGGGCATCTGGTATTATATGCAAAAGTGCCTCTTGGACACACTCATGACTTGGTTTAAGGACATCTTCTAATTGCAGCGGCTCCTCCTGGAACTCAACTTGTGCTACCTCCGCACTAAGGTCAGAAGGGACCTCATGGTGGACCTTGGACCATATCTCGCCATAGGAAGAAGTTTGAACAGCAAGGGTATATGCTCGTGATAGGTTTACGGTAGGTGAAGGTTGGGAACTTGCTGTGTTATCCTCAACTAAGCCACCTGCAGTTTAGTCACATAGATTTAAGCTATCAGAATCTCCTATGAGGGGCAGTGGAAATTGCTAAAGTTTCACTCAAGCCACACACTTCAATTTTATGCCAATAGAACCATCAAACTTTGGAATATGAAGCAAAGAGTTCAGTTACCGTCAACAATAAAAGAGAAAGGATATTGTATGCCATACACATAATTTATAGGGGATGCACAGGTTTATCATGAGTTTTGACAGAAAACGATACAAAAGTATTATGGGATGAAAGAAATTATTTCTTGTATTACTATCCCCGACCCTTAACACCTCGCCCTTAAGAAAGCAAGGAAACATGCATCTAACTGTTGCCAACGCCATCAGCTCAGTCAAGTAGCAAGCAAAAAATTTGACTTTAGGGGTCCTTATTTCTCCAAAAGCTGTACAAACTGGGAAAGAGTGTCATAATATCACAACATCAAGCATTAGATCTTATTCCCAGAAGCTACATTGAAGAAAGTAATCAACTGAAGATTCAACATTTTTTTTTGTTTGGATAAATTAGAATTTCATTAATACCATACCAAGATGGCGTCCAAAAATATGTAGAAGATATTCTAACCATATTTGATACTTTTCCAAAAGGACCATCATATGGAGAACCCACATTTCTATTCATCCATCCCATCCGCCTCACTCAATCCCTTATCTGCCCATTCTAGTCCATACAAGAGAGATTTCTCATCTATAGATATCCAGAAGTTCTGGTTAACCCAATGCAGTTTACAAGTATCAGACTACATATTGGCCCCAATGTTGCCATGTGCAACACACTATCTTACACGGAATGAGGCTTTTATTCATTTTAATAACTGTAATGCTTCAAGCAGCACAATTTTCAGTTAGGGGTCCAAAACAGAACCAGCCCAAGTGACTTACAGGAAAAAGAAATACCCGTGGCCAAAGTGTAATTGCCCCTTTTGTACTCTTACTACATCAAAATTCATAAACATACCTTCCAAAGCTGGAGGTGAGCTGTCAGTTGTTGCTGTTAATGATAACTGCCGCAGACAATGCAGCATTTGTATCTACGGTATAGTACTGGGCACACAGCATAAACAGGAATCATTTGCTGATGACAGGCAGGAAAATTCAATCAAAGAGCCAATCTGCAAGCATAATCTCCAAGAGCAAGCTATAACACGACAGAACATAAAGTGTGATATAAGTGCTGAATGACGGAAAAAGCAATAAGTGAGCACGGAAAAGTTCTCCATGAAAGTAGATGAACGCGAAGGAACCTTGATAAAATTTATAAAGAACCTTTGCTTAATTAGCAAGTGAAATAAACATGACTTTTCAACCATGGCATTAGTACTGATGACAAAATTGTTTCAGAAAAGAACTTGTCCACAGTGTCAAGACAACATAATTTCTGGTCAACGTGCCCTACACAAACAGGCAAGTCCATCTGCTTTACTCAGCCGTAAACCATTGCAAAAAATTAGTCAATAAAATATTTGGATGCCGTAGCTAGCATTTCTGTTTTATACGTATAAGTGGGCTACACTAGTGATTATAAGTCTGCACATTTTTATAAAAGAGCAAAGCGGTTTATGAATTGTGCAAAATTCGCGTAATGTCGGGTTATCTTATCAAGATACTTATAACTTCTTTGATCTTGTTCTTGAGCTGGTAACCACTAAGCACTAAAATAGTATTGAAAATATAATCACCAAGCACAACCCTCAGGGGTTGGTCTGGTGGCAATAGACTTGAGCCTTGGGGTTTGCTCCCTTTCAAGGTCTCAAGTTCGAAATCCACTGGGTGCAAACAATTTATGAGGGCCATCGGACTGGGTAAAACCTGAATTAACCATGGTGCACTTGCAGGAAACTCTTTGCCGAGGACCTGTACACCCCGGGATTAGTCGGGGCTCTTAGAGGCTCGGACACCCGTTGCAAATCAAAAAAAAGAAAAATCACCAAGCACTACTTATTGATAGAGGGGAATATGGCAGAGCTACTCACGAAGCTCAAAGCTTAAGAATACACATTATAATTGCAGCCTTGCAATTCAGGTAGGGAAATGGATAATTCCATCATAGCTTCTCAAGAGTCACAAAGAAGGCGATAAGGAGATGGCTCTCTTAGTAACTGTGAGAAGGCACGGGAGAAAATATGATATATTGATATATTGTGTGTTCAATACAATACAAGAGGTCCTTATTTATAGCTATACTATACAAGGACATTCTATTCCTATTCCAATGTGGGACAAGACTACATATCTAACACTCCCCCTCAAGCCGGTGCATACACATCATATGTACCGAGCTTGTTACACATGTAACTAATACGAGAACCAGTAAGAGACTTAGTGAAAATATCTGCTAGTTGATCATTCGACTTTACAAACTTTGTAACAATATCTCCTGAAAGTATCTTTTCTCTGACAAAGTGACAGTCGATCTCAATGTGTTTAGTCCTCTCATGGAACACTGGATTTGACGCAATATGAAGAGCAGCTTGGTTATCACACACTAGTTCCATCCTGCTGATTTCTCCGAACTTTAACTCCTTGAGCAACTGCTTGACCCAAACTAACTCACACGTTGCCATAGCCATGGCCCGATATTCCGCTTCGGCGCTAGATCGAGCAACTACATTTTGTTTCTTGCTCTTCCACGAGACCAAATTACCTCCTACTAGAACACAATATCCAGATGTAGATCGTCTATCAGAAGGTGATCCAGCCCAATCAGCATCTGTGTACCCAACAATCTGCTCGTGGCCTCGATCCTCGAATAGTAATCCTTTGCCTGGAGCTGACTTTATATACCGAAGAATACGAACAACTGCATCCCAGTGACTATCACACGGAGAATCCATAAACTGACTTACAACACTCACCGGAAAAGAAATGTCAGGTCTAGTCACTGTGAGGTAATTCAATTTTCCAACCAACCTCCTATATCTCGTAGGGTCTCTAAAAGGCTCTCCCTGTCCAGGCAGAAGCTTGGCATTCGGATCCATAGGAGAGTCAATAGGTCTGCAACCCATCATTCCAGTCTCCTCAAGAATGTCTAAGGCATACTTCCGCTGTGAAATAACAATACCTGAGCTAGACTGAGCGACCTCAATACCTAGAAAATACTTTAGTCTGCCCAAATCCTTGGTTTGGAAGTGCTGAAAGAGATGTTGCTTCAGATTAGTAATACCATCCTGATCGTTGCCAGTAATAACAATATCATCAACATAAACCACCAGATAAATACAAAGATTCGGAGCAGAATGTCGATAAAACACAGAGTGATCAGCCTCACTACGAGTCATGCCGAACTCCTGAATAATGGTGCTGAACTTACCAAACCAGGCTCGAGGGGACTGTTTCAAACCATATAGTGACCTGCGCAATCTGCATACACAACCACTAAACTCCCCCTGAGCAACAAAACCAGGTGGTTGCTCCATATAAACTTCCTCGTCAAGATCACCGTGGAGAAAAGCATTCTTAATGTCTAACTGATAAAGAGGCCAATGACGTACAGCAGCCATGGACAAAAAAAGACGAACAGATGCTACTTTAGCCACGGGAGAGAAAGTATCACTATAATCAAGCCCAAAAATCTGAGTATATCCTTTTGCAACAAGACGAGCCTTAAGCCGATCAACCTGGCCATCCGGACCGACTTTGACTGCATAAACCCAACGACAACCAACAGTAGACTTACCTGCTGGAAGAGGAACTAGCTCCCAAGTGCCACTTGCATGTAAAGCAGACATCTCGTCAATCATAGCTTGTCGCCACCCAGGATGAGATAGTGCCTCACCTGTAGACTTAGGAATAGAAACAGTGGACAAAGAAGATATAAAAGCATAATGAGGTGACGACAGACGATGATAACTTAGACCAACATAGTGGGGATTAGGATTAAGTGTGGACCGTACACCTTTGCGGAGTGCAATTGGTTGACTAAGAGGAGACAAGTCCGCAGTAGGTGCAGAATCTGATGCAGGAAGTGAATCACCTGGGCGTGATGCTGGATGTGGACGGCGATGATAAGTCAAGAGTGGCGGAGCTGCAGAAGGTTGAACTGGATTATGTGGATGAATTGGACCTGGAGCTATAGATGGTGGAACGGGAGCTATAGGTGGTGGAGCCGGAGATGTAGAGGAAGATGGATGGGAGATAATGACTGAATCTCCAAAAGAAGGGATTGGTAGTACCTCAGAAATATCTAAGTGATTACCTGAACCTGTGAAGTATGATTGGGTTTCAAAGAAGGTAACATCAGCAGACATAAGGTACCGCTGGAGGTCAGGTGAATAACATCGATACCCCTTTTGCGTTCTTGAGAAACCAAGAAATACGCACTTAAGAGCACGCGGAGCTAACTTATCTGTTCCTGGAGTAAGGTTATGGACAAAACAAGTGCTTCCAAAGACACGAGGTGGAAGAGAGAACAAAGGTAAGTGGGGAAACATAACAGAGAATGGAACTTGGTTCTGGATAGCTGAAGATGGCATACGATTAATAAGATAGCAAGATGTAAGAACTGCATCCCCCCAAAAACGCAACGGAGCATGTGATTGTATGAGTAGGGTACGAGCAGTTTCAATAAGATGTCTATTCTTTCTTTCAGCTACCCCATTTTGTTGAGATGTGTACGGACAAGATGTTTGATGAATAATCCCATGAGATTTCATAAACTGTTGAAATGGGAAAGACAAATACTCTCGGGCATTATCACTACGAAATGTGCGAATAGAAACTCCAAATTGATTTTGAATTTCAGCGTGAAAGGTCTGAAATATAGAAAACAACTCAGATCGATTTTTTATCAAAAATATCCAGGTGCATCTAGAATAGTCATCAATGAAACTAACAAAGTAGCGGAATCCTAAGGTAGAACTGACCCGACTAGGACCCCAAACATCTGAATGGACTAAAGTAAAAGGTGACTCTGCTCGATTATCAATACGTCGAGGAAAATGAGAGCGGGTATGCTTACCGAGCTGACAAGACTCACACTCTAGAGATGACAAGTGAGATAAACCAGGTACCATTTTCTGAAGTTTTGACAAACTAGGATGTCCCAACCGTTTATGTAATAAATCTGGTGAATCAGTAACATGACAAGTTGTTGAAGGAAGACAAGATGTGAGTCCATGTGATTTAGCGAGGATAAGGTAATAAAGTCCATTT
This sequence comes from Nicotiana glauca, assembly GCA_026770625.1. Lineage (NCBI taxonomy): Eukaryota > Viridiplantae > Streptophyta > Magnoliopsida > Solanales > Solanaceae > Nicotiana > Nicotiana glauca. The sequence continues at coordinate 22,726 of MU779097.1, read as the reverse complement.
GATTCACGTCCGGTACCAATGATCCGCCCTGTACTACGTTCCTGTATAAAAACATGGTCATCAAGGAATAAAACGGCACATTTAAGTGATTTGGCTAGGCGACTAACAGCTATGAGATTAAAAGGACTATTAGGGACATAAAGAACTGAATCTAAAGGTAAGGAAGGAATTGGGCTTGATTGACCTATTGCAGTTGCCATGGTTTGAGACCCATTGGCCATTGTGACTCTTGGAAGAGATTGAGAATACGAAATAGTAGTGAAAAGAGATTTGTTACCAGAAATATGATCCGATGCACCCGAATCAATGACCCAAGACTCAGAGGATGAAGATTGAGAGACACAAGTCACGCTATTACCTGTTTGAACAACGGAAGCTATCTCAGAAGATGTCTGCTTACCTGCTTTGTACCGAAGAAACTCAAAATAATCCACTAAAGAAACCATCCGACAATTTGAAGCATCAGTTCCCATGTCGCTACAATTAATAGTAGTAAGGTTAACTTGAAATAGTGAAAATCAGTAACTCTATTGGGAAAACTGAATAAATCGCTAAGAAAACAGAACACTGTTCTGCACCGAAAAACACTGTTCACTCCAGAAATACTGTAGCTCTCGGAATATTACTGTAGCAGGCAGAATAGTACTGTAGCTGGAATAGTACTGTAGCTGCCGAGAAAATTCAAAGTGGCCGGAATGAAATAAAAACAGTAGGGGTAGGATCGGAATTACCAGACGACCCAACTGTTCTGAAGAAACGTTTCCAAAAAATGGCCGGAAGTCCACTTTTGAAATCACTATTCACACCGGAAAAATATAAAAGTTGTCGGAATTTGGTGTAACCTGGATGGGTAGGCTCGGAATTGCAAGGGGAACAATTTGTTCGGACGAGTCGTCGCCAAAAAATGGCCGGAAGGTGGCCCACGCGACGTCGGGACTTCGCCGGAAAATTTTCTTCAGGTGGCGAGTGGCGGCGCGTGGTGGGTATTCTGCCTGAGATTTTTTTTTTGGGTTGGTCGCCGGAGCCCGATCTACTTTGTGGTGGTGTTGGTTTTTTTGCACAACACTGACGAAAAGTGGATTGCCGGAAAAAGACTTCCGGTCAACTGATTTTCTTTCCCGGAGTCGCTGGAATTTCTGCACAGCGATAAATCTCTCACGATTGCTCTGATACCATGTGAGAAGGCACGGGAGAAAATATGATATATTGATATATTGTGTGTTCAATACAATACAAGAGGTCCTTATTTATAGCTATACTATACAAGGACATTCTATTCCTATTCCAATGTGGGACAAGACTACATATCTAACAGTAACAACTGAAGATAACATTCCACAGCCTCTCTTAGTATTTCATGAACGAGTATTTTCTAAGAAATCAACGCATAGTTCAGTGATTTTAATGATACAAAAAATAGTTCTTTTTCAACAAAAAAAATGATACAAAAAATTAGTTTTGTGACTTATACAGTACAACGGGTAAAGTTCACGGACAGCTAATGTCCATTTCATCCTAAACTAGCAGCAACAAAAGACCTCCTCCTTGGTTCTTTTTCTTCCCTAATAATTGCTCAGCAAATTATTGAGTTGCAATCAAGTCCTCCTAGCTCACCATATTACTTTTTACTTTTACTATTTTTTTAGTTGCATTCCCCACATAATACGTAGAAACTGCAATAATAAGCCTTACTATGCTTTACAACAATTTCCAGTAATTACTTAACAAACCACACATTCCCAATGATTCCCATAATAATCCCAGCCCCCAACTCAAAATTTGAAATTAGCATTACTGCAACAATTAGAAATTTTATAGCTTTTCTAACAAAGAGGATAAAAGCATGACTTTGTATATAAAAACAAGAGAAAGAAAATAAATGGCAAGAATAAATATTTACCCAAAAATCGACCAAAAACTTTAATCTTCTTGTACAATCTGTTTGAGTCGGGCTTTGATATAATCTTTTCGGGCCTTAGCGCGGGCTTGTTGAGGGGCAATATTGGAAAATGAAAGATAGGCACCGGCGGCAATGAGGATAGCACCGGCGGTGACGCCGCAAAGAGTGAGTTTGAGCTGCTTGGGGGCTGGTGGGTAGGACCAAAATACCATTTTTCTTTGGAGTGTGTGTATTTAAAGGGGAAGAGGGAAAAGGAGAAGAAGAGTAGTGAAAGAAAGGGGAAAGTGGTAGAGTCTCGAGAGAAACATTTGTCGTTTGACTTGTCAATCATACTCTTGCTACTTGCCAGGGAAGAAACAGAAATTAAAAAGAAAAAGGAAAAAAGGAAATTCCTACCAAAAGAGAAATTGGGTGAATTTGATCTCCCAACTTGGTCTTAAAAATCAAAATCCTCCTCTAACATTAAGCAATCGGCATTCAGCTACCCAAAACTCAATTATATTTTTTAAAATACCTATTTTACCCTCAATCTTTACCTTCGCTTTTTTTTTTTTTTTTTTTTTTACTTTTTAGTATCACGATATTTTTTATAATCTATTTATAAATTTACTTATAATAAAAATATTTTTTTTAAAATTAAATAATTTGAAAACCGATAATCAAGCATATATAATTTATTGAAATTGAATAATAAAAGAAATGGATTCTATTAAAATATTAGAACAAAAGATCTTATAAATATCAATCAAAAAGTTAATGCAGTAATATAAAAAATAATAACTGAAAATAGAGGTAAATTTTATAATAAATTCCTAAAAGATTACATATTTATACCTTTGATGTTCTTTAAATTACAGTTTAAAAAATATTACATTAATAAGAATAAAAGAGAAATCAAATCTTATATATATATACTAAATATTAAAGTAACAATAAATTTTGTTAAAAATTCATGAAAGTACTATTCTAGTTAAATTTTGGTAACTAGTGAACACGTTAAGCATAAATCTTGATAATTGAGAAAATAATAATCCTAGGCTTTTTTTCCCTTCAATTTACATATTTCTCTTTAGTTGATAATCTTATTGCTTTAGTATTTTTTTAGTTAAGTAGTTTAAAATAAAAACCTTAATCTTCATAACTCAAAAATTGTTCGAACTTGTTTTCTTGGTGATATTAAATAGATATAGCTAAATCTTAGTTTTCTGTGCGATTCGACTCTTGACTCTTAGATCAGATTATAATTGCAGCGCCTGTTTAGTCCTTTTTATAAGGCATAGTGACGAGCGCAAGATACAACATAAAATTATTGCTCACTAGTCAAAGATAGTATAGTTTAATTATCGTCTCCACAGAGATTGAATTTAAACAGTATTCAGATAATCTTCAGTAGATTACTATCCAGGAAAATTAACACTTGATGTGATGACTATCACTACGATTAACTGCTTAAATTTAAGCACTTAACAATTGATCACAAAGGACAGCAGATGAGCAACGGAGAAATATCAATGAGAGAAATAAAAGTATTTGACTAGATAGGTGCAAGATAACTTACTTACATCCAATTCTTGAGTTAATTCACTCTATAATACGGTTGATTCACGCGAATTCCACCGATAATCAGATTACACTTGAATTTAATGTTCCTCTTTCGATTAAATGTTAATTTCAGTAATTAATTCAATTGAAGCACATTAAATAACCGCAACAATAAAATGATGGTTATGATCTAAAGGGCAACATCTCACGAATATTTCCCTATTTTTTAGTCCGGTTAACAATTCAAGAGGCTCTTTCGATTACCTATTTGAATCACAAATTTAAACTAGAGCATAAGATGTAAAGAAATTCAATATCAAACTCCTATTTCATTTAAGCATAATAATAAATATCTCCACTATATAAATTAAAGCCCTATCAATTAATTCTAACAATTATCAAGAATTGAATCCCTAGTCACGTTATCGAAACAACATATTTATCAATACCCTAATAGAAATTACTCCATAACAATGGAGTGTGACATCTCAATAAGGTTCAAAAACAAAGAAATCATCAATTCAAATGATTCGATACAAACTCCCGTATTGCCCGATTGCAAGTTAAAATATTGATGAATTCTTGAGTCTTCTTGCCTTGGTTTGTTCTCCCTTCTTTCGTAGGTCAAAAGTCCCATCAAAATCCTATTTTTGGTGTATTTCTACCATGTAAAAATAAACCTGGACGAAGCTACCCTTTCCTAACCGAACTTGGAAATCACTCTAACGATTTTGCATAGTCGAGCCGATGTTGTCCCATGCGGCATGCTAGTGAGGAAATCTAAAGAGCTTGCACTTTGCTTGTCATACCACTTTTGCACTGCCGCGCTGTGCCTCGCGGCGCCCCATGCGGCGTGGCTATGCCTTTTTCTGGGAGTAAATATGTTTGTTAACTTTTTGACATACGGACTTGATCTTCGACCTTCGGACGTAATTCCGACTTAATTTCTTAGGCTTCTACTCAGACTTCAAAGCTCCAACTTGTTCGATTTAGATCCAAAATATCTTAATAGCTTGGAATCATTTCCTTCAAGACATAAAACACATAATAAGCGTAATTCTCTATCATTAAGCTCATACACACGTAAAATTGTGACGACCAGACCCGTCATCTCATGGGTTACTGCTCTGTTTCCTCCATTTTTTCCTTCTTATGCTTCATTATAAGAGTCTTGTGTGAACAAGTTTATTTGGATTGGTTTTAGAAGGAAATGAGACACTTAGTCTCTTTAAGGTAGGCTTATTTTGGGAAAAGTCAACCGGATATTGACTTATGTGTTAGAGGGCTCGGTTATGGATTTCAATGATTCGGTTAGCTTCGGAGAATAATTTGTGACTTAGGGGTGCGATCGAAAGTGATTTTGGAAGTCCGGTGTAGAATTAGGCTTGAATTGGCGAAGTTAGTATTTGGCGAATTCCGGTTGATAGGTGAGATTTTGATCCGAGGGTCGGAATGGAATTCCGAGAGTTGTTGTAGCTCTGTTAGGTGATTTGATGACTATCAAGGTAACTGCACAGTGTTCACAGGCCTTGACTCTTTTCCTTTATCATTTGATGTATTTTCAGTTATTTTCTTTAGACATTGTAGTGGATTGTATTCCAAGTAGACGCTAGGTACTCAGTGACACCCCAATTTTGGGCTGGATTGTACCGCACTTTGGGATTTTTTATGTTTTCAAAGTATTTCCTTTAATGTTAACTACTTCCGTCATTATTTTCAAAGTTATTTTACTGTGTTGGGTTGTTTAGTTGAGGCTGGCCTAGTTCCATGATAGGCGCCATCACGACAGTTGATTTTGGGGTCGTGACACCTTATGATTATTAGGTATATATTTTGGTTCTGGGACTTGGAATAGGTCTGTTTTGCTATTTGAAACTTGTCTACAAAATACTGTGTCACGACCCCAAATTCCCACCTTAGAATATCGTGATAGCACCTAGTCTCTAAGACTAGGTAAACCTAACACTCATCGATAGCTTAACAGAAATAACAAACTAAGATAATAGAATAAACTGATAAAGCTCATAATCTCCAAAACGGAACATCAGTAACAAAATCTCCAAAACTGGTGGAATTGTGTCATAAGCTTAATATAAATGTACTAAAATCTCTAATCCAGCATTGTCTGATAATAGGATAAACAATAGTAAAGGAAATAATGGAAGATGACTTCGAGGCCTGCGAGCGTCGAGCAGGTGTACCTGAAGTCTCTAGAAAAAATAATTGAACGAACATTGCCGTCCGGCACAAGCAGTTGTACCTAGATTTGCAAAACAATATGCGGAAAAGTAGCATGAGTACACCACAACTATACCCAATAAGTGTCAAACCTAACCTCGATAGAGTAGTGACGAGGCCAGGTTAAGACACCTACTAGGACAAGAAAAACTGAACAGATTATTATACAGACAAATAACGAAATCGAGGAAAATGAATTGTAACAAAGCAGTGCCATAATGTAGACTAACAACAAAATTTGAGGCAATAAAGGCAACAAGGAGTGAACACATGAAATGAGCAGTAAGTAATCAAATAGGAACAATTACAAGACAAATAAAGAAATAACAAAAACTGTTCAACCAACAATCCTTTTTACCATAAAATGTACAACAAGAATCACAACCTAGGCACCACACCTCACAATATCATTTCACAAGTCACAATCACATTCTCCCTCATATCAACGCGTGCGCCTTGATTTATTTTTGAATTGTTTTTCCCGAAATAGCTACACGTGTTTTAGCCCCCTTATCTCATTGCTTGGCTTCAAGTAATTTCCTTATTAGCAACATGTGTATCAATCCCACCTTATCTCACTGCATGTATACCAACCCCTATCCTTATACCATTGCATATTTATCAATATCACAACACAATAAACAACTTGCACTGCCCATATGACACAACACTTGTCAAAATCAACAATATCAATATTACCACAACATATAGCATGCGGCTCAACCACATTGGAAACAAGAATCTCAATAATAACAAAATGAATGAGAAATACTCAACGAGTAAAATTTATTAATAATCAACAACTTCAACCTCAATGTGTTAATAACTTTCACAACTTCAACCTCAATAAATCAAATGAAAGTATTCCCATGAAATAACAACTTCAAATAAGAGTAATACAATAATAAAATAGATAACAAGACAATAAGAGAGGTGACGACTTCAACTAAAGTACATAAGAGAAAACATAATAATAAAAGATAGAACATGTTCGAACAACATCAAATAGAGCATGTGAGGATAAAGTTTATAATAAAAGATATAGCATGTTATTACAATTGTAATTAAATGCATGGAAGAAGTCTAAAGGTCTAAACCAGTAAAAATACCACATATAAGCTCGTGTACACACTCGTCACCTTGTGTACACATCTTCCACATAATTCAAATAACACAAACAATCCAAATCCTAAGGAGAATTCCCTTGCACAATGTTAGGTGATATACTTACCTCAACAAGGCCAAATCAACCGAAATAGATTTTCCCCTAAATTTGCCTCTACACAACTCAAATCTAACCAAAAATGACTTCATATCATCAAATAATGCAAGGGAAATCAATTACGATAGATAAAGCTATAACCTTTACACAAATCTCCAAAGTCAACAAAAGTCAACCCTGGGCTCGCTCGGTAAAAACTCTGGTCCAAGGATAGATTCCGACTACCATAACCCCACGAGTCTATATAAGTATTCTGTTTCCAAATCTGAGTCCAAATCGACTCTCAAAACCCAAATTTTTATTTTTAAAACTTAAACAAAATCCCGAAATATCCGCTTTTATTCCCATAAATTCGATGTTAAATCTAATATATATTCATCAAAATATAATTGGAAATTGATTAAAATACTTATCCAATGATTGTAGTTGAAAATCCCCTCTCTAAATCGCCTCTTACCGAGTCAAGGGTTCTAAAGAGAAAATGAGATGAAATCCTTACTTTCCAACCATTTGTTTAGTGGTAGATGTCGTAATTGCGACAATGGGTTCGCAATTGCGAAAGAATACTCGCAAATACGGCATCTGACAAGCGCAGAAGATATTGCAAATGCGACAGATTGGTCGTAATTGCGACCTACCCAACATAAGTATATGCTTCGCAAATGCAAACCAGGTATCGCAATTGCGATATCTAATCTCCTCCTGACATGTTCACAATTGCGATGCTGGTGCTCGCAATTGCGACAACTGCACTACCAGCAACATGTATTTGAGTCCAAACCTTTTTGAAACATATCTAAAACTCACCCAAGACCTCGAGGCTCCAAACTAATCATTCACACAAGTCTAAAAATATCATATCTACTTGCTCATGCGATCAAAACACAAAAATAACATCTAGAATTATGAATTGGACATCAAAACATATGACTTTCAAAAGAAAAAACCTGTAGAATTGTAACCAAGCATCTGAATTCTATCAAACAAAATTTAAATGACACCAAACATTGCAGACAACTTGCAAAAATCAAAATGGACATATTCCAAGTCCCAAAAAATATTACGAACTAAATAAACAAAAATTTAGCCTACGATCAAACTAGGGAAAACTTCTAAACCTCAAATTGCCAACTTTCGGCAAAACAAGTCAAATCAACCTAGTGACCTCCCAAATTCGATTCGGGCATACGACTAAGTCCAAAATTACAATACGAACTTATCGGAGCGATCAAAATATCGTTTCGAGATCATTTTTACAAAAGTCAAACTTTTGTCAAAATTTTCGACTTAGGCTGCTAAACAAAGAATAAAAGGGTCCAAATCAACCCAAACCCTTCCCAAAATGAAACTAACCAACCCCGCAAGTCATAAAACCACAAATACACATGTGTGAAGCATCAAAAGGTGAAACGGGGCTCAAATACACAAAATGATCGATCGGGTCATTGCATTCTTCCCTTTATGAAACAAACGCTCATCCTCGAACGTGCATAGAGACATACATGAAGTGATGAAAAGGTGAGGATAAAGACTTCGCGTGCCGTGATTTGTCTCCCAGGTCGCCTCCTCGATCAAATGACCCTTCCATTGAAACTACACTGAAGCAATGTTCTTCGACCTTAATTTTTGGAACTGTCTATCCAAGATAGCCGCTGGCTCCTAAACATATGTCAAATCCCCGTCCAATTGGAATGAGCTGAAATCTAATAAATAGGACGGGTCACCATAATACTTTTGGAGCATAGAAACATGGAACACCAAGTGAACTGCCGATAGGATGGGTGGCAATGCAAGTCTGTATGCCATATCACCAACTCTCTCAAGGATCTCAAAAGGACCAATAAACCTAGGGCTCAACTTGACCTTCTTCCTGAACCTCATCACACCCGTCATGGGTGAAACCCGTAACAAAACTCTCTCTCTCCCATGCCAAAAATGCTACATCACAAGCCCTCTGATCATCACAACTCTTCTACTTAGACCGTGCCGTATGAAGTCGTTCCTTAATCAACTTGATTATCTCCAAGGAATCCCAAATCAAATCAGTGCCTAACAACCTAGCCTCTCCTAGCTCAAACCAACCAACTAGAGAACAACATTGTCTCCTATATAGGGCCTCATAAAGAGCTATCTAAATACTCGATTAGTAGCTGTTGTTGAAGGAAAACTCTAAAAGCAGTAGGAACTGGTCCCATGAACCCCCGAAATCCATAACACATGCACATAGCATATCCTCCAAGATCTGAATGTTGTGCTCATACTGCCCGTCATTCTGCGGAAATATTTTGTTATATACTCAACATGTGTGCCTAACTCACATTTCATGGCTCTCAAAAAAGGCGATGTAAACTGCATACCTCAGTAAGAGATAATGGACACAGCACACCATGAAGGCGAACAATCTCTCGGATATTGATCTGAGTTATCTACATTGAAGAATAAGTGGTCACCACTAGAATGAAATGTGCCAACTTGGTCTGCCAATCTACATTAACACACACTGCATTGAATTTCTTCAAGGTTAGTAGGAGTCTAACAATGAAGCCATAGTAGTACACTCCCACATCCACTTGGGTGTCACGCCCCAAAATCCGAGGAGCGCGACCAGCGCTCAACCGAGTAAAACCGACCGAACAAGCATGTTTGGTCTCATTCTACCCAAACTAACTCATGAATAAATAGGAGATGGAATCCATTAATCAAATTCTATAAACATATCATTAACGATTTCCATTTCATTTTCATTAGCAACTTCATTCGCCATTTTAAAGGCATTACAAGTTTCATATATCATTGCCAAACATCAATATTTTTATTTTAAATTCCAATGCCCGACACTACCCACAACCTATCTACGGAGCCTCTAAATACAACTGAAGAATAATATGGAAATGCTGGCAACAAGGCTCCGGCTATACCTTACACAAATACCAAAATAGACTCCGAAAGAAAGGCGGCATGAGCCACGTAGGGCCTCGAGAGGGAAGGGGCTCACCAATTCAGCCAACGGGAAGGGAAGGAGTTCTACTATTGGTGGACTGGAGTACCTGCTATAGAACCACCTACAATCATAACACGAATGTAGCGCCCCCGGCAAAAGGGACATCAGTACATTTGAATTGTACTGGTATGTATGAACAAACTTTGCCCCAAGTAAACTCAAACTATACACAAGTAACGAGAAATAATAGAATCAACAACCAAATACACATGAAAGGAACAATCAATCCAAACAAGTTTACAATCTCTCCTTTTTCCCCTTCAACATTATCGCATCAATGATTTCACAATTTTTCTCATATTTTCATTTCAATAGTGATTTCGATCACTTTCCACCCTTATTACCTCGGCCACCCTTATTACCTCGGCCACCCTTATTACCTCGGCCACCCTTATCACCACAACTCACACTTTATTACTTCGTATTGTGGTGCGCAACCCGATCCCACTGAACAATCACAATTCACAAACAACAACAACAATTCACAAAGAACAACAACAACAACAACAATTCACTAGGAATTTCCATAACCATCAATACCATTTCCATCATATTCCACAGCTCATATGCAATTTAATTCACAACGGTAATTGCCCATGACAAGCGATATATGTTATTACCACAGTTGTTTCGATTGTATCAATTACGATTTCTTTCCATCATTTGTTTCCCAGCCCTTACCACATAAACACATTCACACACACATATTTAGTTTGTTGCCAATTACTTGCACTATTATATTGGGAGACTTAACTATGAATACTCAAAGCATACCAATCACAAGAATTTCACAAATAGTCCACATAGATATCACACCCCAAATAGTCGTACACCAAACAAAGTGACTTTACAAGGTCAAAGTTAGCCATACATACCTCGATTAGGCTTTCCTTAAGTTGCTACAACGTTCCAGAAATTCTAGCAATTTCAATCTACTATGAGACATAACAAGATTGAACACAAATTAGAAAGGTATTCATGGTTTCATCTCATTTGAGCATTTTATCAAATACTAGTTGAGCATCTTAATTTCAAATCTCTTTTTCAAGGTTTTTCCTTCATTCTCCAACCAAATCTTTACTTATTTATGTTAAACGATCTTCCCACAAACCTAATTTGTACATTCATGTATGCATAATAGTATCACATCCAAGAATCATACCTCAATACCCCATCTCATACCCCAAACTCGAAATTAAAGCCTAATGTATAGAATCTTATCTCTTGGATGAAGAACTTATGATTGGGCTCTTTGATTCTTGAAGGTTGATGCAAGGTCTAGATGATTATGAAGCTAGACCTCTCCTTTATCTCTCTATATACTCTCATCTCTCTCTAAAATCAGTAATAAATGACCCCAAAAGACTATATATTAAAATGGGGTCGGTTTATAAATATAGGAAAATTAACTCTCCGAAGTCGGGTTTGCTATCACAAAATGGACCGCAAAACAAGAATGCTGGCCGCATAATGCATCGCAAAATCGGTGCCCAAAATTGGACTACACTGGCCCAGTTTGCGACAGAAATGCGACTGCAAAGTCAGAAATGCAACGGGTTTTGCGATCGCAAATTTGACACAGAATCGCATTTTCCAGCCTTTGGTAATTTGATCATAACTTTGCGTAGGAATGTCCAAATGACAAACGGTTTGAAGATTTGGAAACTAGACTCGAAGACCTTTCATTTGATAGGTTATAAATCATATAAAACCTTATACATATTTAGATATGATCGTTCAAAGTATGGACTGGTGCAAGCTCATTTGGAATTTTAGCCTATTATGAACTTTTTCATTTTTTCTTAGACTTAGGCCTTTCCTTGGACCCCAAATTACTTACCATAAGACTTATACATATATTTACCAAATCAAATTTATGTACACCATGTTAGTAGCACATAAATATATTATAATAAGCATACGTGGCACCACGAGATCCCAGGTTACTTAGCGAAATTTTCTAGGGCCTTGCATTCCCCCCCCCCTTTAGGATCATTCGTCCTCGAATGAGGATTTTGAAAATCAGTTGGTTTTGAAAAAAAAAATGCAAGCTCCCAAATTTTTCACTAACTCCCCTATTTTTAGAAAATTTTGCCAGAGTTTCCTTTGTAATTTGGACATATCTACCTGTCAGAGAGCCCCCAAAACATATTTCTAAGCACCATTACGCAACTCCTATTATCCCTACAATTGGTATACAATTCATTTCCTCAACACTTGCACATATTCAATCACTTGACACATTTTTGCACATAGTTTGGTCACTTCAATGAGTCCCATACAGTTCAACCCATACACTATATGCATTTCAATTAATCATTCACTTATCACAAGAATTCTTACAAAACTTTCATTTACCAAAAAGGGTTTGCACATGACTCAAATAATCATAACACATCCAATTATTGCACAACTTGAGGAGTTACAATAGTAAAGCATTTAGGGGAGATATGGGGTGTCTTTGCAGAAAATGGAACACAACATTAGTTTGCTTAGAGATAAGAGTTCGCACGATCACTACTAGACTTGTTCAAACAGATGGGGATATTTTTATTTTATTTCATCTTCCGCTTCCCATGTGGCTTCCTCAACTCGATAAAGCACCACAATATTTATATATCAATGACAAGAACCTCAATATTACAAACACTACTTTATCACGATGATACATGGTCATGGACTGCACATTTTTAAATCATATCACCTAAAAGGTACCTTTCAAATCAAAACCAACTACTATGCAATCAAGAGAAAATATTTTATTTTCACAACACTCTCGGCCTTCAATGGCCTCTTATATCTACAGACTTTGCCAGAACACATTCACCGGAGCAATTTAAACCCCTAAACTTACTTAACAAGGATAACAAGTCGATATTTCACATAAGCTAACTATCCACTAACTTCACCTTCAATAATTACTCTAAGATGTGCTATCATAAACTGACCATAACATTACCTACCAAATATACATGTGATCACACTGTGAAGCTTCATCTTTGACTCGTCTAAACTTACAATACCCAATGGATCTAATACAATGAGGAACAACAGAGTTCAAGATCAGGCTGGAGTTATTCAGGAATCCATTAATGCACTGAGTAGAGTACTTTTTAAGGTTATATGCTAAGGGACACGAAAGTTACAACTAACAATGCTGACATGGTTAATCATTGTGACGATGTCAATTATTACACAAATGAGGTATAGGGGTAAGTAGTACATTGGCAATAGGAATAATTAAGGAGGAATATTCAAGTACATAACCCAGTCGTTTCCTAGAGTGAAGGGAAAATCAATTCATGCTCTGGTACCTTGAATGCGATATGGGATTCAAAATACATGAAGTGGAATTACACTCCTGACGTTAGCTGACACAAGAAATCTATGTCGTAAGCCCATGAGGATGAAAATGAAGTTAAAACACTTATGAGATTATCATAACTCAAACAACTTAACCCTCCCTGACAATTGACCCTATATGAGAGAACCAAAGGTATGACAACTTTTCTTCCAAATCAATATGCTCATGATATGTGCAAAATCCGAGGGCATCTAATCTCACCCCTTTCGCGAGTAAAGCCACTAGCTCGGACATCTAAATGCTGGGATGAAATCATGTACTGGTTAGAGTCATTCTAATGGTTAACATGATGCTCTGGGGAGAAAGACAAATGACACTCTTATCCACCAAAGGAGGTGGAATACCAAGAGTAGCAAAACTCCCCTCACATGACAATGATATAGTCAATTATTCTAGAAGCCGAGTAAGAAGAAAGCCATGTAACCTATCCAATCCGACCCATTTAAGACTTTGGAAAAAAGGGACGCACTTTGGTTTGAAATCACGGCTATTTCAGACTTAGCTTAAAGGAAAATCATTACTTTTGAAACCCATGAGACAAGCCCTCATAGTCCTAGAAAATCAATAACAATGGCGAGAAGGTACTTAAAACCGTTACGAGTTGGTATAAAACAAGACCTCAAAGTACCCACATGGATAAGTTCGAAAGAGTGAGACGTCTTAATGCATTTATCGAGGAGAAGTAACCTAGGTAATCTAGTCACATGGATAAGCAGAGCAGGTAAATGGTTGTTAGAAGAACATCTACAAAGAATATCAGCAATATTTATTTATTCCAACTAAAGGAATATGTCCCCTTCCTTAATGCTACAAGACTTCCTCTTTGATGCCATGAAATGTAAATGAATTTTACAATGAGAGTTATCAGATGAAATAGATAGTAGTGTAGCAAAACTAATGAGCACCATTTGGAACCAGCAAGCTTAAACTAAGTTGAAGATATTAGAAGTCCAAAGTAAAGGGGGATTTACCCACTTTCAGTGTCCTTTTAGAAAAGGGTACTTGTAGAGTATAAAAATGAGGTAAATTTAATTGAATAGTATAGTTGGATGAATAGTCAAGACATTGAGATAATATCGTATTGAAGATTACGGATAAACAACACACCATGCAAGACGAATGAAAAGAAAGTGAAAGAGCCTTATGGAAGTAACCTTTACATTGTATCCACTAGGAAGGGTGGTAATATAAAGCGATTACGAGAAGTTACCTTTTTTTGAAAGAAGACCTTTGTATGAAGTTACGTGATATATAACTCTAGAATTCTAAAATTCAATTATGTTTAACAACTCTACTTCATAATGAAGCACTACAATACACTTCTATACAACCAGCTATTGCAAACCACATTAGGAGATGCTATAAGACTTAACGGAGCGAAAGGCTTTGACATATGAATGTGTTACTAGGTGTATTTCTCCTTTGTCAACCTAAAACCTAAAGGCGAGAGTTAGACTGATAAGCAGATCGTTGGAATAGCACAAGTGTAGGTAATCTATTATTGGAAAGAGATCATTCAATTTCAGTAATTGCGGCATGTTATGAACCCTTGATGAACTTGAAGTGATATGAGAACCCAATGAGATAGTATAGAATAATCATGGAGGGTTTGCAGATGTTCGTAATGAGTTCTTCATGGATTTAAACTTGAGAACTACCCAGATGTTAATGAAATACAGAAGAATATGAGAAACACGTGGTCTGCTATAATAACCCCCAAAGGTGTGCTTGGTCTTGACGGAGAGCCTAGTAAGGGTCCTTACGAGACAGAAACTGTTACAATAACTCGTAGAAGGATATTTTCTCTCATGGTTATCGAACAAGTGTGGGGAAACTAGCACAATGAATTCACTAACTAAAGAACACAATGAACACATGCTATGAAGGTGTAAAGAGAAAGTAAATATTTGTTATGAGTTGGACATACTTCTGCTATATTAACTCCTAACTAAAATATACGACCATGCCACGAGCAACCATAATACTAGGACAAAGTGAGCTACTTACTGTGGGATGTCCCAAATGGATACGAAAGTTATGGCGACACATGATCTTCCTATGACGTGGATGTGAGGATCTCAATTTTCAGAGAGACTTTATGCATACGGTGACCATTTCGATTGACATGCACTCATGTGAGGTGTTATGGTATGCTCTTATGTTACTATGCAGTGAGAAGATTTGATGATGATGTTTGCAAGAGAGTATATTGACTGTTCAAACCATGTACGCCATACAACTAAGTAAAAGAGTGAATCGAGAAGGATCGCAACACTGGGATGCTTTGCATGGAACTTGACACCACATAGGTAAACTTTAAGACAATGCATGTATAGGCACAAGCGAGTAGATTTTGTCCATTTAAATAAAAAGATTTTGTAAGAAATTCATCGAATATAGTCCCTTGGTGAGAATTTAGGAAAAGCAAGTGGGAAGTATCAATCCTAGAGTTATAACTCAATTCAAGGGCATAATTATAGAACTTAATTTCACAAGAATGTAAATAAGAGAATTCATAATAGAGTGGATTCACGAATAGTGAATCTCGTTCAAAGAGTCGATACACGCAATGATTTGGTATTCAACACGTTGTTAAGACCATTTTATGAGAACTCTTCAATATGGATGTACATATACAATGAGTAGAAATTTTCATTTGACTCCCTTAATGACGTTAGGTTTATAGGGCAATAGCTTAATTGATACCGCCCGACTCCACATCCCTAACGTACGTAGGTAACATACTGATATACTACATGATCTGATGGTGAAAAGACATCAATAGGGACAAGGACACTCCCCTTTTAGCGATATGTTTTACCAATCCATCCACAATTCAATACATTCTCCTAACAAGTCCTTGGGCAATCCACTCAGACTCAATAGTGGGATCAATCCCTCCTTACATGCTTCAAATTCGCAGATTATTGTATCAAGGTTACCAATCTTGAGAATAAGACTTAGAGAGGAAATCAGCTCCCTAACTTGAGCTCTATCGCATAATTGGAGTATCAAAGAAGGGTGAAATTCCTAAATGTCCGAATAGCCTCCAACTTATAGATGTGGCCGACAACACACCGATAAGAAGGACTCTACTAGACACGGCTCTGAGACATCCTAGGACACTTTAAAACCTGAGGCTCTGATACCAAGTTTGTCACGCTCCAAAATCCGAGGAGCACGACCGGCGCTCAACCGAGTAAACCCGACCGAGCAAGCCTGTTAGGTCTCATTCTACCCAAACTAACTCATGAATAAATAGGAGATGGACTCCATTAATCAAATTCTATAAACATA
>MU779093.1:45076-58140 GCA_026770625.1 Nicotiana glauca | reverse complement strand
TAAGGCGCATAAGGTTGTATGCTCCGAATACCCATTAGAAGAATATATGGGACTTCTGCTGAAATGTAGACAACTTCAGTATCAAGAAACCACCCATAAGCCCATTTAACCTTATCCGCATTTAATGATCTCAAACATGATGACCAAGCCTTAACACCTTTGGGAAACTTAATGCCTGTGACCCGGGTCTCAAACTCATTGATGCAACTAAGTCCAGTCAACCCGAAATTCATGTATCCCGTGCGGTGGCATAGATGCTCCTGAATCCACATCTGCAATAAGAGATTACACCCCTGAAAGAATTTCTCACCTTCCCGACACTTAGTTAAAGCCCGATATATCTCCGCTACAATCAAGGAAACCACCGTGCTAGTAGGTTTCTTCATGGCTACATCCACCATTCCTACTAGCCTGAGGTCTATATTTCCATCTTTCCTTGGGCAAATCACAATCCCTAGAAAAGCCACCATAAATGCTAACCCTCGCCAAGCCTCCCATTTGTCCTTATTTCCAGCGTGTGTTAGGCCGGTGTTAGGTTCTTCGAAGACCCTCGGGTTGCCACATCGATAATAGAGAAAATGCAAAGTACAACACCCTTCCGCTAGACACGAGTCTTGGACATCCTGACTGATATTCAGCAAATCTAAGAACCGGTGGAGTGTGACCGGTCTCGGTGATAAGGGATATCTATTTCGCATGTTTCCGTTAAGACCTGCATACCCTGCTATTTATTCTAATGTCGGTGTGAGCTCACAATCAGAGAATCTGAAGACATTTCGAGTTGGATCCCAAAACTATATCAATGCTTCAACAATATCCTTTCTCGGTTTTATGTTCATAAGTCCCACAAGGCCACCCAGAATTTTTACCACTGACTCTTTACTTCCATCTCCGAGGTCATCCCGCCACATATGAAGCTTAAGGGGTATCTCGCTCAGGACTGAGAAAGTTTCGATGTCATTTGAATTCATCCTGCATATTTTATTTAAAAGAATTTATTTATTAAATAAAAATGGCTATTTTTGCAAAACTTTTGTTTAAGAAGCTACACATTCGACGATTAAAAAAATACATCAAAATTTCACATCTTGTGGCCCGTGGGGCATCACTCAGCATTGCCACAGGCCAACGCAAGACTGAGAAAGTTTTAATGCCAATTGTGACTATTTTAGCAAAACCGGCCATGTAATGGTTTATTTGACAAAGTGACTATTTTTTGTAAAAGTTGTTAAATGACCAAACTTGATTTCTGTGGATACGACCTTTCAACACTTCCGAAAGGGAGATTTTAAGGCTGTGCCCGCTATGACTCATGGTGGCTGTTCTTGCAAAAACGGCCTTCTGGCGTCCTTTTGAGGGACATTCGGCTTATTTTAAACAAGAATGGCATCACCTGACTTATTTATAACAAAATTTAAAATTTGACATTTTTGGCTATTTTTTGCAAAAGGAGTGGTTGGACCCGTCAAGGGCTGCCTACGTATCTCACACTTGGTGAGAATAAAACCAGTGTAGTTCCGGCCGATTGGCAAAAATCAAAACTCATTTTGACCACAATATTTTCAAATATTTTCTATTTTTTCATATATTTTTTCTTTCAAAAATCCGGCAGCATTTCGGTATTATTTGGGCATTGGTTTTCAAACAAATGATTACCCTCACTCAGTCCTAACACTGCTATTTTCATAATTTTCTCTCATTGTATACAAGCCGGTCAACATGCGAAGCAGAGCAAATAAATGCAAGTAGCACGTAATATGCATCAGGATGGTCATTTTAATTCGGGTCACCTGTCCTAGACGGACCCAACCCCTGTGTTGAGTCCCCTAAGTCAAAATGCACATGATGCAAATAAGCGTCCTACTAGGGATCCGGCATGAGTTTATTGTTCATCTAGGTTTAAACCCTAGGTTTATTGATCTAGACCTGGCTTACCCGAGCGGACAACTCGGGCCGAGGGGGAGGCAGCGTACCGGGGATACAGAAGCTCGCCCGGCTTTGCAACTTATCCAAACCTCGTTCTAATTTGGGAAAAAGACTCTAACAGAAGAGAAGCTACACGAAGTGTACCCTTCTCCATGATGTAGAAGACTCAGAAAGAGGGAAGGATTCACGACAGTTTATATACAATTCCAACAAATATTAAAGCGGAAAACATTTAGCACGTAAGGCATGAAACATGTAGCAAAATCAAATAAATCCAAATACAACAATTTAACTGAGCTCGAATTCTTGAACCCTGAACCGAAATTCTGGGTTCTTGATCCCTAGCAGAGTCGCCAGAGCTGTCACACCTCCTTTTTCTGAAAGGCTTTACTACACCCCGGGGAAGGGATATAATAAAGAAGAATTTTTTCCAATTAAAGGACAATCGAATTGGGATTCGTTTTATTTAAGATTCAGAGTCGCCACTTGGGAGATTTATGGTGTCCCAAGTCACCAGTTTGAATCCCGAATCGAGGAAAAGGTTTGACTCTGTATTACAATCGCGAACCAAAAATCCGGGTAAGGAATTCTGTCAACCCGGGAGAAGGTGTTAGGCATTCCCGAGTTCCGTGGTTCTAGCACGGTCGCTCAACTGCTATATTTGGCTAAATTTTGATTTTTATACATGTTTAAACCTATATTGTAATTTTAAATTTATTTACCGCTTTTTGTCAATTATTATTTTTATTTAAGAAAGTGAACATTGTTTAAGAATGTGTTTTCGGATCACGTCACATGAAATGCACCTGGATCCTTGACACATTCTTATTCTACATTTTCGGATTTGGATTTGGGTCTCATGAAATGAACACCCGTATTAGGAAGGTAAGATTATTAAAAAAACGCGCCTAAAGCGACTAACGTGTTACTATCTTTTGGGAAGGCCGTGAAATTCGCTAAACAGCCCGTCCTGAATACTAAATATTTTTGAATTAAGTAATTGATGAGGGCCCGGTAATTGTGTATCCGATTTGGCGAGACTCGTCTCATTTTATTATTAAAAGCCAATCTAAAGCAAACTAAAATTTTCTATTTATTTGTCTTGTTTGTCTCTAAAAGGCCAATTAATCTACGAATATAAATTCGGGTCTCGAATTCAAGTCCGGATTCAAACAAAAGGAAAGACCCTTTTAGCTTGAACTCGCTACCTAATTCAAAACTCAATTTCATATTTATGAGTTAATTTCCCATATTCCTAATTATTTATTTTAATGAGTTTTGTCTTATGAAAACATTTTTTTGGCCTTAGCAGCTTGGCCCAATTCTGGTATCGAAGGATGTCCAGCATTTTATTGGGCCTCAACAATTGGCCCAAGAAGTGGTAAAATACCATCAGTACAAAATGAACGAGTTAATACTTGGAATCTCAACAATTACACAAATCCCAGGTTATTACCATTTCAATCCCATAAGGACATTTAGTCAGGCCTAACAGAATTTAATTCTTGCATTATTCCAAATGACATGACAAAGTCACATTTGAAGTTTAACAGTAATGCAGTTATGTTGTCAAACAAAAGGGAAAAATGATGGTCTCCAATATTTCTATCCTGAATTTCATGTGACAAACCTATATTTAATTCTTAGTTCATTTATCCATTTAAACACAAGTAATCCTGTTTATTAATCATATCAGATTCCTAATTCACTAATAATCGAAATATAAGCTTCCACACATACTTAAACAATAGCAGATCTTGTTTATGACTCAAAGCTAAATTCTAAAGGGCACTCGAATCATAACAGCATTGCCTAGTTGTATTAATATAAACTAAAATAGAGGCAATCCATATAGTTTAGTTAAAACAGTCCGATACAGTCCACTAACTTCAGTCTTAATTACAAACCATGATATACTAAAATTCATGAGATTACATGAAACATAACACAAAAATTAACAGAAACTAAAAGCAAGAGCAAAATAGCTCGCAAATAGCCAGAAACCCAGGAAGCTTTGAAAAACTAGCAGGCAGTGCAAGTTTATCCACACGATTGATTAAATGTCCTTTGAAAGGTTTAGAATAGCTAATTCTCAAACAGAAACAGAACCATTGAGTTGTTTCAAATCTGAAAATCAAATGGAACAGTATTTTTTCTGGATTTGTACCTAAGTTTATATGTTTTTTTGGATTTTTTTCTACGAACTTCAAAATATGATCTGAAAAGTGAAGAAGAAGTTGGCGAGGGAAGGATATGGAGGTTTTCCAATGTTTTTGGATTTTTTTTAGATCAAGGAGAAGTTTTGAATTTGAAATTCAAAGTTTAGCTAAAAAAAACTGGTGGAAAGTAGGGGAAATTTTCAGAGATTCAAAACTTGTTATTCAAGGCATAGTGATGCCTTTTTATAGGCACAAACTAGAGTAGAAGGTTCTAGAAGACACTCACACTTTTTCCCTTTTCCAATTTTCAGATTTCTTTTATTCAACCCTTTATTTTTAACTTGTTATTCAAGGCATAGTGATGCCTTTTTATAGGCACAAACTAGAGTAGAAGGTTCTAGAAGACACTCACACTTTTTCCCTTTTCCAATTTTCAGATTTCTTTTATTCAACCCTTTATTTTTAACTTGTTATTCAAGTTACTGCAATTCAAATGCATAAACTTACACTAAGACCCTATTTGGAATGTCCTGGAAGGTTCTACCTTCATCTACCCTATTCTTATGTCATTGTAAATGCCTATAGTACCCTTACTTGCATTCTACAATTACAAATTTGGCAAAACATGCCATTTTTTATACCTAAAACACCCCTGACCAACCCTTAGAATTACTAACCCCAGCTAACTAAACAAACCCCCTACCCTTGGTCAAAACTAACTAGAGTCAGCTACATCCAAACAAACTACTTTTAATACTAATTAACTAACACTAATTAACACTGATATTGAATTAACAGCTAATAAACAACTAAGTATTGAAACTAAAGCAATATTATGAACTGAAATAAATCTGAAACAATTCCAAGCAAAAAACAAATAGACATAAGAATTCAATTTATCTACCTAAGTCAATTAAACAGAATAATTTATTAAAACCTGAATCGAACTAGTACCTAAAATCATAATAGAACATATAATAAAGAATCAGAAACTAAAAACACTGAAACATGTATCAAGGCGGATTCAAAACAGGTTTAAACAATCAAACAAAATGAAATTAAAAGCTAAAACAAATACTGAACAAAAATCAAAACCAAATCAAATGAAACTTACAGATTTTTGGCCTTCGACTTGGCTAATCTTGAATTTAATTTTCAATTATTGTTATATATCTATTTTGTCCAAAATAGACATATAACAATAATTGGAAACCAACAGAACATTTGAAACAAATTGACGACCTGAACCCTAGATTTGAAATTTGGGGCGGCCTGGTGAGATTTGAGGGAAAATAACCCCATATTTGTGGAGAGGAGGATGAGAAGACTATCTGGTGAAAGTTTGGAGTCATTTGGGTGAATTTGTGATTTGGACGGATTTTAGATTTGAGTTTTGAGAATATAGGCTGAGATTTGAAAGAAACGGGCCACGGATATGGAAAGGGGAGGTGAAGGAGCACCGGTGGTGTAATTTTGGGCTTATTTGGAGCTCCGCCGCCGGCCGGCGGCGATTTCCGGCCGGCGGCGATGTGGCAGTGTGTGGTGGTGCTACGCCGGCGTTACGGTACGAGGAAGAGGGGTGTGTTTTAGGTTTATTATGATTTTTCGGACAGTTTTATGTAAATACAACGATCACTTGTGACCGTTAGATGATGGGGAAATGGAGGGTCCATATTAACGGACGGCAAAACGGCGTCGTTTTGGCTTATTGAAGAGCTGGACTGGGTGAAGGCTACTGGGCTGGGGCGGAAGAACCGTTTGGGCTTAAGGTTTTTTTTTTGCTTAATTTTGGCCCAAAATCTAAGCTGTCCATTTCCTCTTTATTTTCCTCTTTGTTTTATTTTATTTCTTTTGCTTTTTGTATTTTAATTTTTTGTTATTTTTCATTTTATCAATTTGTATTGTGTTTTCTAAATTTTATAAAGATGTAAAAATAGAAACAAAACTTTTAAACTAAACTAATTAATAGCCTAAAATTATTTTTAGAACTATTTTGTAACAATTTCCAATAAAATGCTAAAGTGAACTATTTTTTTGTGATTTTCTTTAAATTTGTTCTAAAAATGCGAAATTAAATCTCTAAATGCAAATGCATATTTTTTGGGTTTCATATGAATTTTCATGCAATCAATTAACACAAAAATGCAACAAAATTCATAAAAGTTGTAAAATCATTTTATTTGAAACTTTTGGAATAATTTGCTTAGGGCAAAAATCACGTGCTCACACCTAACAACGAGGTTCACCCTAATAACCCCAATGGGACCCCGATCGTAGATCCAATCGACGACTCCCATGTGGCCATCGACACTAACTTGCCCACTGACCCGGAGCATAGTATTCGGGGGGAGCCAGATCGATAGCCAAGGATATGACGACAGTGAAGGCAATGGTATCAACTTGAGGGTGATATTTGAAATGCTACAGGCTCAACAAGCAGTGATAGCCCAGTTGCAGAACCAAAGCCGCGCTCCCAGTAGAGTTGATCCCGAACCATCCCGGGAAAACACCTGCATAAATGAACCAGTCATAAAAAGGCCTAGCGAAGCTGAATTCGGGACCACCTCGAGATAATAAAGATGCTCGGGGAATTAACGAAATGGGTAGAATCGGGAGAAAAGAAAATTGAATCTAAAGACAAAAAGGTAGAGACCTACAACTCTAGGTTCCACCAAATCCCAGGGGCATCACCAATACTGAAAGGCGTAGATTCCAAAAAGTTTGTCCAGAAGCCTTTCCCCCCTAGAGAAGCTTCGAAGCCGATCCCTAAGAGGTTCCGTATGCCCAAAATCCGAAGTATAATTGAACGACTGATCCCAATGAACATTTGACCTCGTACACATGTGCCATCAAGGGGAATGATTTAGAGGATGATGAAATCGAATACGTTATGCTGAAGAAATTCGGAGAGACCTTGTCAAAAGGATCCATGATATGGTACCACAACTTACCCACTAATTCTATTAACTAGTTTGCTATGCTTGTAGATGCCTTTATAAAAAGGCACACCGGAGACATCAAGGTCGAAACCAGGAAGTCATACCTTTTCAAAGTGAAGCAAAAAGATAATGAGATGCTCAAGAAATTCGTATCCTGATTTCAAATGGAACGAATAGACCTACCCCCGGTCGTGGACGATTGGACCATTCAGGACTTCACTTAAGGACTTAATATTCGATGCTCATTGGCTTCATAGCAGTTGAAGCAAAATTTGATAGAATATTCGGCAGTAACTTGGGCCAACGTCCATAATCGGTACCAATCAAACAGCTTGGGGCCCTTTCTAGGTCTATTTATACCGTCAGAGATAGTGACAGATCCAAAAGAGACATTGATCGTGAACCAAGATCAAATAGAGAACGGTACCTACCATACAATAGAGACTAAAGAAGTAACGGGTCTGGACAATACCCTATAAGAAGTGAAAGGAGAAGCGATCGAGGTTAAAATAATCGGGGACTCATGAGCAAAAGCAGTTTTGACAGACCCATCGGGCCTAAGGAAGCGCCAAGGTTATCGAAGTACAAATTTGACGTCAATGTTGTTGCCATCGTATCTTCCATCGATTGCATCAAAGACACCAAGTGGCCTCGACCTTTACAATTCAATCATACTCAAAAGGACCCTAACCTAATGTGTAAATATCATGTCACTCACGACCACAGAACTGAAGACTGTTGACAACTGAAAGAGGAAGTACCCCGGTTATTCAATAACGAACAATCCGTGAGTTCCTGAGTGATCAAGCCAAAAATCATTTCAGGAATAAGGTCCAATAAGCAGATCGAGCAGAAGGAACCTTAGCATGTCATTAACATGACCATTGGTAGATTCGATGTTCCCCAGGGGCTGATGTTAAAGCGCACAAAAGTGTCCATCACAAGGGGAAAAAGGACTCGAGATTATATGCCAGAAAGAACCGTGTATTTCAACAACGACAACGCTGAAGGCATCATACAACCACACAATGATGCACTGGTAAAATCTGTACTCATAAATAAATCTTGAGTTAAACGTGTGTTAATTGATCCAGGTAGCTTGGCCAATATCATCAGATCGAGGGTCATGGAACAATTGGGTCTACAAGACCAGATAGTGCCTGCAGTCCGAGTCTTAAACAGGTTCAACATGGCTTGCGAGACTACTAAATGGGAGATAACCTTACCCGTAAACACCGCCGGAGCCATTCATGACATAAAATTCTACGTGATCGAAGGAGATATAAGGTACAATACTTTATTCGGAAGGCCATGTCTTCACAAGATGAGGGCAGTTCCCTCGACACTATAACATGCATTGCAATTTCCTACACTGGGCGGGATCAAAATAGTTTACGGAGAACAACCGGCTGTAAAAGAAATGTTCGCGATCCATGAGGTTGTCCCGATATCTGTGCTTTCAATATCAAATAGTACGGGTTCAGTCACCAATATAGAAACCAAATAGCATTCACTGACACTAGCCCTAATCGAACTAGAGAATTGGGAGACAAGTGAGGACGACGACTACGGAGTCCCTAAGTCTTTCATAGCCCCCGATGATTGCGATATAACCAAGTCAATGGTTGAGGAGCTGGAGCAAGTCAAGTTGATCTAGCATTTTCCCTAACAAAAGGTATACCTGGGCACAGGACTAACTCCCACGCTCAGGAACAAACTCATTGAATTCCTTATAACTAACATAGATTGCTTCGCTTGGTCTAATCTTGACATGATAGGGATCCCACCGAAAATAACTACTCACAAGCTGAGGTTGGATCCAAGTTTCACCTATTTAAACAAAAGAGGAGGCCTCAGTCTGAAGTCAAGCATATGTTCATCCAAGACGAGGTATTCAAACTTCTTAAGATAGGCTCCATTCGGGAGGTTAAGTACCCGTATTGGTTAGCAAACGTAGATAGTTCCTAAAAAGGAAATTAATTGAGAATGTGAGTAGACTATAAAGACTTAAACAAGTCATGATGTTCGTAGACTATAAGCACTTAAACAAGGCATGCCCCAAAGGCTCTTTTCCTTTTCCTAACATCGATCACATAATCGATGCAACGGCCAGCCACGAGATACTTAGCTTTCTCGATGCCTACTCCGGGTACAACCAAATTCAGATGGACTCGGATTGCTAAGAAAAATTTCCTTCATCACTAAATATGGCACCTACTATTATAATATAATACCATTCGAACTAGAAAATGTCGGTCTCGCTTACTAATGCTTAGTAAATCGGTTATTTGAAGAACAAATAGGAAAATTAATGGAGGTTTACATTGACGACATGTTAGTTAAGTGCCTGCAAGCAGAGGACCATTTGAAACATTTGCAGGGAACCTTCAACATATTGAAGAAATACAACATAAAGCTGAACCTGAAGAAACGCGCATTTGAAGTCGGATCCGTAAAGTTCCTTGGATTCATGGTGTATAATTGGGGAATCGAGATCA
Source organism: Nicotiana glauca (assembly GCA_026770625.1). Classification (NCBI taxonomy): domain Eukaryota; kingdom Viridiplantae; phylum Streptophyta; class Magnoliopsida; order Solanales; family Solanaceae; genus Nicotiana; species Nicotiana glauca. The sequence goes on along the minus strand of MU779093.1, from coordinate 48,618 downwards.
ATCCCGACAAGATCAAGGCCATTAAGGACATCACTGTGGTGGAAAATGTCAAGGTTGTTCAAAGGATAACTGGGTTCATAGCCGCCTTGGGTCAATTTATTTCAAGGTCCTCTAACAAGAGCCATCGGTTCTTGTTGTTATTAAAAAAGAAGAATAGCTTTTCATGGACCTCGGAGTGCTAACAAGAGATGGAAGAACTCAAGAGATACCCTTTGAGTGCGCCTTTCTTCATACTCCGGAGGCAGATGAGCAATTGTACCTATACTTAGTGGTATCCAAGATAACTGTAAGTGAAGTCCTGGTCCGGGAGAAGGAAGGTATGCAATTTCCTATCTACTATGTTAGCAGGACTCTAGGTGAGGCCGAAACTACGTATCCTCACCTAGAAAAATTGGCGCTCGCTTTGCTAAGCACCTCCAGAAAGTGAAAGCCATATTTTCAGTGTCATCCCATATGTGTTGTAACAACCTACCCATTGAGAAACATAATGTATAAACCCAAGTTCTCTGGACGATTGACCAAATGGGCCATGGAAATCAGCGGGTATGATAACAAATATCGACCCCAGACCGCCATCAAATCCTATTTTTGGTATACTTCGTGACTGACTTCACACCAACCCTAGTACCCAAAGTCGAAAGGGAATTGTTGTTGAACTCAGTGACTTCCTCGGGGATCTATACCCTCTTTGCAGATGGTGCCTAGAACACAAAAGGGCCCAGATTTGGCATCTTGTTAAATCCACCAACGGGTAATGTTATTAGTTAATATATTAGAACTGTAAAATTAACTAACAATGAGGCCGAGTATGAGTCCATGATTGCAGGTCTTGAGCTGGCTTTAAAATTGGGGGCCGAAGTGATCGAAACTGAGTGTGATCCCCTCTTGGTGGTGAATTAGATCAATGGAACGTTCGAAGTGGAAGAGGAATAAATGCGAAGATATCTAGGTAAAGTGCAAGTAACACTACATCGATTCAAGGAGTGGACCCAGCAACACGTACCCCGAGATAAAAAATACGAGGCCGATGCTCTAGCTAACTTGGGATCGTCAGTTGATGATGATGAATTTAGCTCGGGAACGGTCGTACAACTCATGAAATTGGTAGTGGAAGAGGGCCATGCAGAGATAAACTCGACAAGATTAACCTAGGATTGGAGAAATAAGTATATAGATTACTTGAAGACCAGAAAGGTGCCCTCAGACTCTAAAGAATCAAAAGCTCTATGCACGAAGGTGTCCAAGTTTAGTGTGTTTGAAGATAACACCTTATTTAGAAGAACGTTCGATGGATCACTCACCATATGTCCGGGATTATGAGATACATAATATGTCTTGAGGGAAGTTCACGAGGGCATATGCGGGAATCATTTGGGTGTCGAATCACTGGTTCATAAGATAATCAGAGCTGACTACTACTGGATCGACATGGAGAAAGACGTGAAATAGTTCGTAAAAAAGTGCGACGAATGTCAGAGGTATGCACCAATGATACACCTACTCTGGGAGTTATTACATTCGGTCTTATCACCTTGGCCATTCATGAAATAGAGAATGGACATCGTTGGCCCCTTGCCATGGTGTCCGGTAAGGCTTAATTTATATTATTTATGACTGACTATTTTTCTAAATGGGTTGAAGCCCAAGCATTTGAGAAAGTCAGGGAGAAAGACGTTATTGATTTTATTTGGGACCATATAATATGTCGGTTCAGAATGCCGATCGAGATTGTATGCGACAATGGGAAGCAATTTATCGGCAGTAAGGCGAGAAAATTTCTCAAGGACCACAATATCAAAAAGATCCTATCAACACCCTATCACCCTAGTGAGAACAGGTAGGCGGAGTCTACTAACAAGACTATACTCCAAAACCTCAAGAAGAGATTGACCGATGCTAAAGGAAAATGGAAGGAAATTTTGCCCGAAGTACTATGGGCATATTGTACGACCTCAAAATACAGTACTGGAGATACCCTATTCTCATTGGTCTACAGTGCCAAAGCGCTAATACTGGTCGAAGTAGGAGAATCGAGTTTTAGGTTTTGATATACAACAGAAGAGCCAAACAGTGAGGCCATGAACACAAACCTGGAGCTATTGATGAAAGGAGTGAGGCCGCTCTTGTACGGATGGCCGCTTAGAAGTAACGGATCGAAAGGTATTACAATCGGGGAGACAACCTACGACACTTCAATGTGGGGGACTTAGTGTTAAGAAAGGGGACACTGAATACCCGAAACCCAAGTGAAGGGAAGCTGGGACCAAATTGGGAAGGTCCATATCGAATTATCGAGATTATCAGCAAAGGTTCATACAAGCTTGAGGAGGAAATGGGGAGCGACTGTCTAACAACTAGAACGTAACCCACTTAAAATGGTACTACTACTAAGTTATGACTCTATTTCTTTTTTGTATATATTTGACAAATTGGACTAACACTTGCAGGCAACAACCAAATAATTATGCAGCTATTAGTCCTGAAAGCACGCGTTGTGCTCTTTTTTCTTGAACCTGTTTTGTCCCGATTGGGTTTTTCGACAAGGTTTTAATGAGTCAACAGTGGATCGTGCTAACTTAGAATCGAAGACCGGTTATGAACCGGAATCAAAGGTCACATCAACAGTATCCAAGCCCTATCGACGATCGACCTCAAATATTAGGGGGCCATCACCCTCGGGTAATGATTTTAGCAACGAAGGAAACTCTGTGCTTGAATATTCTTGGCTCGATGGATAGGATTTATTGTAAGGGCCAAACAGTCAAATGAATCCTGCCCGCATAGACCACTTAAGCCATAACACAAAGCTTGTACAAACTCACAATTTTGTATATAGCACACAAGAACGAAAGAAAGTTTCCTTATGCAAATACATATTTATCCCTTAAGACTATTACATTTTGTTCCTTGAGGATATCGAGCACAAAGGCCACCCCTATCCAGATCCAAGAGATCACCGCCACTTGTGTACTATTGTCCAAGGCAAGATCAAATGACTTGGGTATCAAAGCTCGAAGCTATAAAGCCTATTATGCAGTGCCTAAACATGAAAGGATATGGCCACCCCCACTCGGAGACTATCATCCAAAATAAACCGAGACGGCTCGGTTTATCGAAGTTTGGAGGCACAAAAGCCTATTAGGCAATGTCCAAATTTGAAAGGCTATGGCCACCCTAAAAATGGTTCGTAGATGGTCGAAGACTGTAATCAAAACATAAGGCCTTCAGAATTTCAAACCGATTCAAAGGCTACCCTCGGTAAAACTATAATCTAAAAACATCTAAGTAAGCACTTTGGGGAAAGCTTCTAGCCATACCAAGCCTCTACGAGTTTCAAACAGATTTACATTGAGAACAATCGTTGTTCGAATCTCTGAACAAAACCTTGTTACTGCGTTTTATTTCTTGCTAAGGCTTTTGAAATCTTTGCAATCATAAAAAAGAAACCAAAATAAACAAACTCGAAAATTGCAAAAGGGGAAAAGCCTTATATATATATATATATATATATATATATATATATATATATATATTGAAATAAA
>MU779093.1:3133-44166 GCA_026770625.1 Nicotiana glauca | reverse complement strand
TGTGTGTGTGTGTGTGTGTGTGTGTATGTATGTATATATTCCGATAAGGATATTTATAAAGGCCAAAAGTCCTCAACAAATGAACAAAAATACAAAAACAGAATAAAAATCTATTAGGCACCTAAGCCCGATCTCTACCGAAGCTCGCCTCGTCACCAAGGCCATCGGGGTCTTCTCCATCCTCGGGGTCACCGGAGCCTTCCTCATCCTCGGGGTCTACCAACTTCTTGGCCTCAGCTTCGAGCCTTTTAGCATCTTTGATCTCGGCCGATAGATCAAAACCCCGAGCATGGACCTCCTCAGAGCCTCCTTTTGGTACTGCCACTTCACGTACTCAAAAGTACTTTCAGGTGGTCCTGGGCTACCTTGGCTTCGGACTTGTGGGTCACCGTCTCTTCAGCTTCAACTCTGATTATTTCTAACACAAATCGTGCTGATTCAAGCTCCTTTCCAAGAGCATCCCATTCAGCATTGGCCGAGCCCAGTTGAGACTAAAGGTTTTCGATTTGTTGAGCTCGAGTTTCGACTTTCTCGTTTGCCACTCGGAGTTGGACCTCTGACGATGCCAGCTGCTCTAGGGCAGTCTCTTTCTCCAAAGCCAATCGGTCCATTTTTTCTTTCCACCCTTCGGCCATGGCCTTGACCTCCTTCATCTCGGCTCAGAGTTGGTTGATCTTGTCAATCTTTTGCTGAAACTGCAAGGTTTGGCCGTTAGTTGCCATGTCTAACTTGACATAACTAAATTAAAATTTCTTTACCTATTCTACCAAGACAGCATGCTCCTTCTGGGCTTGAAGGCTCTTCACAGCTTCTTCATGTTGTTCGCTGAGAAGCTTATACGAGCCTCATCTCAGTGAAGTCCCTAACCTCGACCTCGAGTTGGCTAACCTCAGCCCAGTACCTGAGAAAACTTTCACGGTGAAGAACCAAGGCCTGCTAAAAGATAAGAGAGAGAAGACATGAGGTATATTACAAACTTAGTCAAAACGCGAAAAAGCATAATGACACATTCCCTAGTTCAGTGCTTGCTGCGCTTCGTTGAACAAGCACAACACATCTACCTCGTTCATATGCGCCTAGTCTTCTTTTATTGCCAGGCACCGGAGATATCTCGCCATTCCAATAGGGGAAGAAAGAACTCAAGCATACTCCAGGACGGTGATAGTTATCGACCTCCTACGGCTGGGATCTGAACTCGGGGCGTGGAACCTGTTGATTAATTTTAGGCTCGAAGTTAGCCCGCCAGCTTTTGAATGAGGGTCTTTCTTCAGCACTTCCAAGTCACCTAACCCGGAAGAGTCTTCCAGAGCGGTCGAGTCCACACGCTCAAAAAAAGAGAGGAGCGGATTATACGCTCCATGGGTCCCTTCATCGGACCACTCTTTCACCATTCGGGCTTCATCAAACATAGACTCATTGAACGAAGGTGAGCCGGTAATAGCTATCACACCGGGTGTCTCCTTCGAGACACTACCGGCATCTCAAAAAGTCTTGGCCTCCTCATCAACCTCCTTAATGTGAGAGAGATCGGCCTTATGGATCCCTCTGGGGTGACGGTTCACGGCCACAAAAAGATCTTCCTCCCTAGGTTCATCCCTAAGCTGGTAGAGTGAGTCCGAGTATGGTGCTCGAGAGCTGGAGCTCTCATTTGGCTTACGAGCCAACCTTCTTATGGTTTTTTCTTCTCTGAGCTCAGGGAACACTGTGCCTTTCTTTTCTTCATTTTCTCCCCTGTTGTAACCTCGAGTTGTCCTGAAGTAGAGGAATCAACAGGCAAGTCCTCATCCCCGACTGGACGTCTTAGATCAGCAGTCCTAGGCAAACCTGTGAAAAGGAAATAAAGGAAATAAGAGCGTGATGCTAGAAGAAGAAGCCTAATGTAACTTATTCTAGGAAGAAATATTACCATGAGAACGGTCCTCCTAATGGCCCTTGGAGAGTTCACGAGCGCTCAGAGTAATGCATCTGTGAGACAATACCCTTGATCCACTCCTTGAGCCGAAGGATAGTGTTTGGGACTCAAGCGACAACTGCACCACCACAAAATACCAATGGGGAAAAAGGAGATGAACATAAAAATCAAGATTCAAATGAAATTTGTACTTACGTGATGCATTCCACCTCTTGATGAATGGCCAAAACTCTACAGGGATTAGGTCCAAGGTCCTCACCTAGACAAAGCGCCCCTGCCAGCCTCGATCTCGGTCCTTATCGATCCTTAAGAACGGGGCTTTGCTAGCCCGGTGCATGAGCTTTATCAGTCCCCCTCGGAAGATTCGGGGACTGTACATATGGAGTAGATGATCTATGGTGAGCCGACATGAATCGATCTTGTTCACGAAGAATCAAAGGAGGTTCGATGGTCAGTTCGTCGGTAGCCACATCAATAACGGACTTCTCCACATCGACTACATCGGGAGTGGTCTCATCGATTTCAGCGATCAGTTAAGAGGAAGAAGAAACTTTTTAGGGAACATATTTGGAAGTTTTTTCCATTTTTATCTTGAAAAGGCTTGAGAAAAGATGAAGAAAGATGAAGGGCCAATTGCGGCGGCTTGGGTAGGAAATGAGTAAAAGTTTGAAACTTACTGAAAATTCTTGAAAAACAGAGGTAAAAATACCAAATATGAAGAAGGGTATAAGACTTGAGGGTAGAAGCTTAAACATAAAGTAAAAAATGAATGAAAAAGGGGAATATTTATAGAGGCATCATGATGTTTCACGTTCAGAGATGGCCAACTGGTGACTGATACGCGTTCGAAGTCATAATGACATAACCGATGGGATGTTTCGTGATCTTTGTCGTTTCTGTCACGACATATTAAAGAAGGAATCGAGGAGCTCATGTCGTTTCTTGTCAACTTACCCTCTGACAAATGAGAGGACTATCTATATACGGGTAAAATCGAGCTCTTGGTACATCTCAATTTTCGATAAAGTAAATGGAGCAAGAAACGTAAAAGCAAGGAAGGGTGAAATGACTGTCCTCCAAAATATCAAGTCCATAGCCCCCAAGTCCGGTTCGAACGCCAAAGGCCTCGAGGAACATTACAAGACGATCGGGCACGACCAATAGAAGGCCATGATTTCTGAAACCGGCCAGATATCACAGCGTGAATGTTGGCACGTATTGTTGGAGAATCTGTGATTAGTTAAATAGAAGATTTTTTCCTTTAATAGAATTATACTTAGGGTAAAACTCCCCTACTATATAAAGGGGAGTCTGATTATTCATTGAGGATATTGTAATATACGCATACCAAGGCAATACACTAGTATTTTCTCTGATATTCAAAGTTCTTATTCTTGTTCATCAGTGCTTGGTCATTGTGAGTCCGGATGAAGGGTGGATATTTCATTGTGGCCATTGCTAAGTCCGAAATCATCCTCCTCAAGTAGTTTGATAATTTACTACATCTTTTATATGTTTAATCTAACGCAATTTATCGTTTGTATTGAATTAATCCGCGTATCCTTAAAACTACTTACAAATTTAATTGTTATCCATTTTTAGGGTAAACAATAACTACTGTTAACTTTTTATTAGCTTGTATCACTTGTATTTATGCATAACAAACACAATCTGAACGAATACAACCTACATCTACTGTATTCTTTCGTGCAACGAATACAACTAAGGCGAAATACAGAAAAATAGAATACTTTCATTAAAAATCGAACTCAAGACCTCAAATACGACAAATGCGAAATATAGAAATACAAAAAAATATACTCTCATTGAAAGTCAAACTCAAGACTTTCACTTACTACGAAAATGTTCTAACTAAGAAAATAATTGATCTCTTATTTCAAAATTATAGTTAGATTTACTTTAAAATTCAAATATAACTGCAAAACATAATATTCTGAAAATATAGGTAGGAATTGTAAATATTATGAATCCTAAAACATCTCTTTATCCCTTCAATCCAATAACTACAAGTCCACCACCACCAATCTAGTAAAAAGAGTAAGTAACCTGCTATCATATGTCAGTATTTATAATTTAAACTAGCAAAATTAAGTGTAGTTATAAAAAGTATAACGAAATGGCTTCAAAATAATGCAACGATCACTACAAGAAATGAGATTTTCAGTGGCAGTATTCCGTGGCGACTAAATTTGTTGCCACAAAAATAAGGGAATTGGAGGCGACCCTCCAAAGTCGCCACAGAAAATATATACATTTTGTGGCAACTTATTTGTCGCTACAAAATATACATTTTTAGTAGCGACTTTACATAGGTCGCAACAAATATGTGCCACAAAAAGGCTTAAAAAAATTGCCGCTTAAAAAAAATTTGGCTCCAAAAGTAATTGTGGCGATTTATATTTTGTCGCCTCTAAAAGGTATATTGTGGCAACTTAGTCTCTACTAATGCATTTATTTGATTAAAAAAAGGAAAAGATTCCAAACAAGGACAAAAAGTGAAATGAACAAAAAAAAAAGTTACATCTTCTTCTTTTTTATTCCCCACGTTCAGAGACTCATCAAAAAAGTCCTCCCTTTCACTTATCTTCCCCTCAAAAGTAACCCAAAGTATTCCCAAAATTGAAGATGTTAACAACGATTTCTTCCAAGATTTTCATTTCTGTGGAAGAACCTATGTTCTAGGCTTGTTTCTCATTCTACTTGCTCACCAAATTGGGTTAGTTTCTCTTTCTATTTCCTAAAATTTTGTGATATTTTGTGGGTTTATTGATTTTTTTTCTCTGTTTATTTTTTGATCTATCTCTATATATATGAATGGTAAATCTTGGGTATTTGATTCCGTATTTATTGCCAGTTTGGCTGTGTCCAAAGTTGAATGTTTCGACTTTTCCGGTGACAAAAGCTTTTATGGCTGAAGCTACGGGGCAAAAGCTTATATTGCTTATCTCACTTCTATGTTTACCTTGTTTTCCTTTTTCTTTATTTGATTTCTCTGTTTTTGCTACTGCTATGTTGTGTAAATTTTTTATTTTTTTTATCATTGAATTTTGAATATTATTAATAAGTTAAAATTAAGCTAATAAAAGTATTTTTGTGTAATTAAATATCTGTCTAACCCATTTAATAGGTAGTATCTTTTCTTTTTTTGTAGTAACTACTGAAATTATTTTATTTTGTAAAGCAACTACCTAATTAACAGTAGCAATTACTATTCCTGATGGTAATAGTAATTAATATAGTCAACATATTAATTTGCTAGGAGTAGCTTCTGGTTCTTCTTTATAAAACTTTATTTAAGTAGGCAAGTTAGAAAGTCCGAGGTCGAGAGTGAGAGAATGCACTTCTTTGTGATTCTTGACTTTGCATATGATCCAATTACCTAAGTTACTTGTATTCTTTATTTTTAATTAATTAACATAATATATACTTGATATAAAGAAATAAATAATAGAAGCTTAATAATAATCTCTTCATCTCCACTAAAATTAGATTAAACTTGAATTTGATGTGCATTAATTAAGTGTTTATTTCTAAAATTGGATGTCAGTTAAATACTATAACGATGGTGGGACGTTGGAAAAATTCATAGCTAATAGGAGTAGTAATTATATGAATGTATATTTATATTTTACGTAAATGTTATTTACATTTCGACTTTATATAACCATTTTGGCCTATAAACTTTTTCTCTGGATTCTTTCACATTTATACTAATGTCGCTATAAATTACATGAAATATCAGTCATGAACTGAGTGAAAAATAGAAAAATTATCCTATTGACATTATTAAACATAACTAATAGGAGTAGCAAATTAATATGAGATGTGGGTTGAGAGTCTTTGCATAGTCATATATGAAAACTGAAATTCTTTGTTACTGGATGTATTTTTCTTAGTACTTGTACCCGGCCAAAATTGCATAGTTCAAGACATGCCTATATTGCTTTGTTTGTTCTGATTATTGATAACATTACACTTTTTACTTATTAATTGGTTGGGTTTTTTATTGTAGAAAATAAAGATGGATAAAAGTTGGTTAAATATTAAGAATAGACGTGACATAAGGTATATTGAAGGGATAGACAACTTTCTTGATTGGGCATACAGTCAACCAAATGTGAGTACCGTAATTCGTTGTCCTTGTAAAGGATGTAGAAGTTCAAGGAAAGAATCCAAGTAAGAAGAGACTTGTTGGGTAAGGGATTTTGGGAGAGTTACAAGGTATGGGACTTGCATGGAGAAGTATTAGTAAGAGTTGAAAATTCTAATGCGGCAAACAATGATGAAGTAGACTATGAAAATTCTAAAGAGGATAATATTCCTGAAATGATTCATGATGCTTTTGGGTATACAAACATGGAGGATATGAATAGTCTTTCAAGGGACAATGAAGAGCCAAATGTGCATGCAAGAAAGTTCTATAAGTTATTGAAAGATGTTGAAACCGAGATTTATTCTGGATGTAAGAAAGTGTCGAAGTTGTCTTTTGTAGTTAGACTACTTCACTTAAAGTGTCTTAATCATTGGAGCAATAAATCTATCGATGCATTGTTAAGCTTCTTTAAAGAAGTTCTTCCAGAAGGATCATTTGTACCAAATTCTTTCTATGAAGCGAAGAAAGTACTTCGAGACTTAGGCCTGGGGTATAACAAAATTGATGCATGTGAGAACGACTGTATCTTATATTGGCGTGAGTATGCCAATGCCGAATCATGTCCTAAGTGTAGTAAGCCAAGATGGAAGTCAAAAGAAAATGGAGGTGAGATTTTTTGTGACGACTAATATTGCCACTAAATTAATATTTTTCTGTGGTGGATAGAGTTGCCACTAAATGCCTATACTGGCGACCTTAGTCGCCACCAATTATAACGTTTAATGGCGATTAATTCTCAAAGCCAATTTTGGAAGACATCTTACCATACCATTTGTGGCGACAAGGTCGCCGCTAAAAAGGGATCTTTAGTGGCGACTGTTTATTGTCGTCACAGATAAGTATCAGCCACTTAGTATACTCAACGACAATAGAGTCGCCACTAAAGTCCTTTTGTGGCGACATTGTGACTTTCCGTTGCAACTCTTCTCGCCACTAATAAGCTCATTTCCTGTAGTGGATGATGTTTGAGTCACCTTGCACGTATCTCTACCATTCACAAAAGCTTATGTAATGTTTTAGGAAAACATTTCAAGGTTTGCATAATACTATTTAGTATTTATTATCACATCACATAGTGATTTCAACTTTTACCATTAAGTATAATGCCAAAAATAATTTTATATATTTTTAAGTTTTCAATTCTATTTTAAATAAAAAGTACCTTTGCATATGTTTTCTTCCTCTAAACTCTCATCATAAACTGGTCTCATTTTTCACCACTAAGTTAAATGTAAATAATTTTATGTATATGAACTATTCAAATGTATTTCAAATTGAAAATACTTGATCTACTTAGGCCATTCGATTTTAAGCAGGAGAGGATTTGTCTGCCTTAATCTTTGGCCATATCCATAGTGAGAGAAGTCCCAATTAGTTGAGATTAAACTAGTTAAACATGTAGGAACAAGTGTGAGATTCAAAGAACTTGTAATTTGCCCCTTCAGACAGATATTCAACATCGAAATAAATGAAGTTAAACAGATTGAATATAAACGATTCATATAGCTGGCTCAACTAATTTCGAATTGAAGCATAATCGACTGATTGAGTGATAATATTCCTTCGCTTTTGTTTTATAAGGTTTATCAGTAAACAAGATGTGCCGGCTTCCAATGCCTATATTGGTTTAGCGCCACCAGGAGATGCTGGATCTTGGCAAAGAGAAAACAAAGTAAGGTTACATGATCTGTAAATTTAAATATTTAAAAAAAAAGACAATTTTTCAGTTACATAGATCTTTTGAACATATTTATTAGCTTATTTTGTTTTGTTTCATCTCCAGGGATATCAGTTCTGGACTAAAACAAACTCTAATGGGAATTTTATCATACAGAATGTCATATCTAGAACATATAACTTGTATGCAACGGTACCAGGATTTATTGGGGATTACAAATACGCTTCTGATGTACAAGTTGTTTAACCAGGAATTTTGGTCAAAGCTTATTTTCAGAAGTACTCGGGCTACTGATAATCAAATAAAGAAATATTTTTGCTATGAGAAAGGAAAATGAGAACAAGAAATAGCAGAGTAATCAATGTAAAGCAATGTCAATAAGTATATTCCAGTAATAATCAGTGTGTCCATACAAATATTATTTCTCTCCCTTTTATAGCTATTTCTAAGTACAATGTTTCTTCCCTCTCATAATCGAGTCATAATGAGCAATTAATGACATTAATGAAATATTATAATTGATAATCGTAACTGTTTCATGAAGATTCTGTAACGTTTCTAATTATTCATGCTCATTAACTGAAGGTTAACGAATCTATACTTTTTGCTGCCTTGGTTCATTCCGCCGATATCTCTTCAAATTATGAAGAGACCCGAGCGACCGTTTCTTATTGTCACTTTTCCACTGATCCACGTGTCTTGTTACGCCAGTCACATAATTAATTCCAAGTGTAATATTAATTTTCTCCAATACAGATAGTCCCGCACTTGCCAATTATTCAACAATTGAATATTTGGGAAGTGTATCTCATTAAAACACGAATTTTTGTCGTCGTTTTCCTAATGTCATTATACCTCTTTCTGAATTGACGCATCGTATGTCACTTCTATTTAATGCATGTGACACGTGGTGTCCTACGATTGGTTCTGCAACTCCTCGGCGCCTTTTAGGGCTTATTTACGGCTGCATCAATCACAAAGTGTCAGTTTTCATAATGACGTTTCCATCATTACCTTTTTGCTTGACGGTTGCTTCCGAGTATAAATATGTCCTTTGTCTTTTCTTTCACGAAATTTTTTTCCACATCTTGCCATTCAATACTTTCTACTTCTTCGTACAATTATGTCTTCTTCAAATCCCGATCCTCAAAAGGGCCTTATTGTAGATGAACTTCCCCTTTCTCCTACCAAAAGTAGGAGAGGTGGTAGGCTGCGTAGTTTAGGGTCAGTTTCTATATGAGGTTCTTCTTCTCAACCTAGTTCTACTCCTCCATCGTCTTCCAGAACTTGGGCTTCTTTTTCACATAGATCTTCTGCTAGAAATAGGGATTCCAGCGAGCCAATTCGTGAAACTATAGTTGACGAGATTATCCCTGCTGAACTTTCTTTTTATTATGATAGAGAGTCGATTAGGAATCAAGTCACCTCTATGACCTCTCATGATCGTGCTGATGTTTATCCTTCCCAGATTACTAAGTGTTCGATTTCTGTTGTTTTGTAGAGATTCTCATTGGAAATTTGATTTTCCAATTCAGGTCCCCAATGAAAACTAAAGAATCACTTCTTTTAAAAAGCTAACTTTTCTTTTTTGTATACGTATCCCTTTACATTGGGTTTTAGGCCTCCTATTGACCCTGTAATCATTGAATTTTGCCGCTTCTTCGAAGTATGTTTAGGACAGATTGGCCCTATTGTATGGAGGGCAGTAGCATGCCTTAGGTATTTGGCTAACCTGGCTATATTACCTTTCACCGTTTATCATCTAATCCATCTTTACTCTCCCAAATTATTCCGTCATGGGGTTTTCACTCTCGTGGCAAGGAGTAAGAGAGTTTTAGTCAGCCTGAGGATGATAAAAATCGTGGCTGGTACGCCCAATTTGTTGCTGCTCCTACAAGTAGGTTAGTAAGTGAAGAGAATGTGTCCTTCTCTGATATGTGGAACTTTGCACGTAAGTTTCCAATACAATTGCGAGCATGTGAGATTTTTGCCCGATATGAATTACTTCTATAAATCCAAGAAAATAGATTACTTACCATTTTACATGAATTTTTTGTAGGATTTTTAATTAATTGTTTGAATTTTTGTGCACATTTAATTTTTATTAAAATTATAAAAATGCCAAAAATACCATGCATTGCATTTAGGTTTCGTTTTTATACTTTTTGGATTAATTAGTTAATTATTTATTTTATTAAAAATAAAAATAAAAAAATGGCTCATTTTACATTTTTAACTTTTTATTTTTTTTAGATTATTGATTTTTCTCTTTTAATTTAGGATTAAGTGATTTTTATATTTTTTATGATTAGATAATTTGTTTAAGTTTACAATTTAGTTTAATTTAGGATTTTTAATTAAAAAAAAAGAGAGAAGAATAAAAGAAAAGAAAAAAGAAAATAGGATGAAATATTTGGTCTTGTCTCTTTAGAATTGGGCCAATTTTTAAAATTGGCCCAATTAATTTCCAAATGCTCAAATCCGCACCAGCAAGCCCAATCCGGTCCAGCCTCTATACTAACTCAAACGATGCCATTTTGAAGCATTCAATCCCCACCTTCCATCGTTCCTCATCCAACGGTCCGCAACTGATTATCCAATCCCTTAAAAATGTCGGATGAACCTCCCCCCACCCAACCCCAAATTAAACTCACAGAACCTCCATTTCCTCTCTCTAAATCACCACCGCTCCATTTATTTATCGTCGACGACGCTCATTGGGGGTGTGCAGACTCCGGAAGGGGCCCCTTACAGCCCAAGCGCAATAATAAGCCATATCGTTGCATCAACTAGGCCCTCGGCCTCATATCAATATCAATACATTACCGTTGCGACGCGCAGCCCGATCCCATACTCAGTCCAAAATCACATAGGCCTCCCGGGCACAATAATATAGAAATATTCAGTGCAAAATTCCTTTGAAAATATTAATTAAGTTTCTAGTTTGAGAAAAGGTGACTGAATTTGCAAAATAGTATTAAATAGTAGAACTGAGTTCAACAATATGAAAAATGGTAAGAAACTAGTAATAGTAATCTCGGAAGGATTCAAGCAATTGGCACGAAGCCCAAATATAGCAATCAGCTCAATTATAATGATAATAAGTGAATTTCAGTCAATTACACAGTATATTCATCTATCGGGACAGACCATGTCACAATCCCCAATGGTGCTCTACTCCACGCTCGCTACCCGGCGTGCAAGTCACCTCAATATAGAGCTACGATGTGTAAATACGGGGTTTCAAACCCTCAGGACATCATTTAAATCTATTACTCACCTCAAGCCGGCAAAATCCTAGCTCTCTATGCCTTTGCCTCTCAAAATCGACCTCCTCGTGCGCCGAATTTGATCAAAACCATAACAAATACGTCACAATTTGCCAATGGAACAATATCCAATAAAAAACAATCGAAAAATAGCGAAAATCTCGAAATTAACAAAACTTGAGCCTCGGGCCCACTTCTCGAAAATCAGAAAATTTAACATCAACGGATTCCTTATCTCGCCACGAGTCTATACATCTAAAGATTACCAAAATCAGAGTCCAAATGACCCCTCAAATCCCCATTTTAACTCTCTTAAGTTTCAAGCCCTAATCCACCATTTTTACCCATTATTTTCTTGAGTTTTCAGCCCTAATCCATGTAATAACACCATGAAATCATGTTTTGAGTTTTAGAATCTATACCTTATCAAAACCCCTTGAAATCTCTCTCCAAAATCTCCCACAATCCTCCAAGTCCGAGTTAAAAATATGAAACCCTTCAAAAATTCGCTAATAATACCAATTAAATACTCTACCCAGACCTTTCCGCTTCTGCGATCAAATTTCCGCTTATTCGGCACCGCTTCTACGGTTACTCCATCCGCTTCTACGGAATTTCACTTAAGGGGCCAAACCGCTTCTGTGGTCACTTAGCCGCATCTGCGGCTCCGCAGATATAGTCCCCAACCCGCACCTGTGGTCCCAGGCTTCCTTCAGCCCTCTCGCTTCTGCGACTCCACACACGCACCTGCGTATCGCTTCTGCGGTCCCACTTTTGCAGATGCGGAAATACCAGAAGCAGAAGGAATTCCTTAAGTTTCAGAGGCCAAACTTCCCGTTAACCATCCGAAATTACCCCGAAGCCCCCAAGACCTCAACCAAAAATACCAACACCTCCTATAATATCATTCAAACTGGTTCCAATCATTAAAACACTTCAAACAACACTAAAACCATCATTTCTCATCGAATTCAGGCCTAAGTTCTTTAAAAACTTTCGAAATATGCATTCAATAAAAAACCTACCAAAGCACCTCCAAATGGTCTAAAATTTTGCAAACATATACCAAATCATCTTACGGAGCTACTGCAACTTTCGAAATTCCATTCCGACCCTCGGATCAAAATCTCACCTATCAACCGGAATTTGCCAAAATACTAACTTCGTCAATTCAAGCCTAATTCTACGCCGGACCTCCAAAATCACTTTCTATCACACTCCTAAGTTACAAATCATCCTCCGAAGCTAACCAAATCATCGGAATCCATATCCGAGCCTCCTATCATATAAGTCAACGCCCGATTGACTTTTCTAAAAAATGCCTTTCTTAAAGAGACTAAGTGTGTCATTTTCTTCTAAAATCACTCTAAATCAACTTGTTCACACAAGACACTTATAATGAAGCATAAAGAAATAGAAAATGAGGAAAACGGGGCGGTAACTCATGTGACGATAGGTCGGGTCGTCGCACAAAGCTTATGCCAATCGATTATTCTTAACAAGAACAATCGATTAACGTTAGTTTTGGCTTATTCCAAGACCTTCTGGATTCCGACCAAGAACCCACTGACCGGCCAAACCTTATCATTCTCGTCGTTCATTGGCTTCCCTCGTTCGTCGTCACATTCAAGGCCAAAATCAGTATATCTTCTTCCTGTCTCTTTGTTTTTGTTCTTTTCATTTTATTTTATTTATCATTTAGGTGTCAATCTTGTTTGTCCGAGATCGAAAGAGCCTTGGATCAACTTGAATTGGCCAAGATTAAAGAACAAAAAGATCGTTTGGCCGAACAGATTAGCCCTCTGATTGAATCGGAGAAGGCACGACTAGTTAGAAGATTGTGGCACCGCAACTTGGGTGAACTTCCATCACCAAGTGAGATGGTCGAAATTATTATTAACCGCTTCGCCAGCAAAGCTGCCTATAATGCCAACAAACCCAATGTCCCCAGGGCGAATTTACGGCACTTGAGGGTTTGGTTGACACGAGCACAACAATCGGCGGAGCAGGATGGGAAGGGATTGATTGTTGGTTTGTTTAAATTTTAGTAAAATAGGCTTATTTGGTTATTTATTTTAATTAAGCATAGTTAAATATGTTTAGATTAATCAGTCTCGGTAGGGTTTGCTTAAGTTTTTGGTTTGTTCTGTTTTGGTCTATATATGATTTAGCCTTAATTGGCTGGATTCTAGTTTGTTGTGTTTTGGTTTATATCTGATTTAGTTTAATTGGTTTAATTTCAGTGTGTTTGGTTTTTGGTTTAGCCTTAATTATTTTGATTTCTGATTTTTGAATGTCGTTTGGAATTGAAGGAGCCTGATAGGTTAATTTTGAGAACCTTAAAGGATTAATTGGAAAACCAATTTAGGGAATCCAAGGTTGAATGGTCCACTTGGTTCTATAAGGTTTTAGAAGGGTTTAAAGGTTAGTCAAACAATTAGAATTTAGGTTAAAATTGCAATAAACAAAATTTGGAAGGGAAAATTAGGGTTTCTAATTGAGGAAATATCAGAATGTTCTATAATATCACAGTTGTCCCTATCCTTAGCATAAAAATATTTGTATTGGATAAGTAAAAGGACAAACAGCTGTATAAAAATATTGTACTATTATGCAGTCTAAAAATTAGGTCAAAATATTCGTTCTTCTTTTTTTATGCTTTTTGTGCATTCTATAAAAGAAAACATTCCCCTCATTCATAGAGATGGATTCAGCATCATTTTTTTTACTGCAAACAAAAAGTTCTCTCTTCTTTCTAAAAAGAACTAGATTTCAGAAATCTTAGAAAATTTCAAAACTTCTTCCTTTTGTTTTTCACAAGCTAAAAATGGTTTGAAATAGAGGATTTTCTTGGGTTTTTTACCTGGGATTTCTGGTTTCAAGTGTTTTGGTTTTGGGTCTAAAATTCTAGTTTATTTGGGACTGTTGTTGCTGTGTTGATTGCTGCTCTTAGTCAATTCCAGCTTAATGCTTCATTTTGTCCTTTGTAACTAGGTACCTCTTAAAGCTCTTGAATGCTGAATGAGACATAAACATGTGTTGGAAGATGTATTGCTATTGTAGGATTTTAATATCATGTTAGAATTGAACTTCTTCTAATGTCTTTCCTTATGTTATTTGGATGGTCATTCTTTAATTTCATTCATTTTAGCTTTCACCTTGATACTTTAAAGCTGTTGTTCCTCAAATTAGTTAGGGTATTTGGTATTGAAGATGTTGGAATAGCTTCTCTTTCATGTTTCTGATCTTCAGTCTAGATGGTTTTAGCTTGAAATGTCGATTTCAGCCTTCTTATGTGCTTAGCTTTGGTTTGTTTAGCTAGCTTTCATACAAAAGGGTGTCGGATCTATTTTGATAGTTAATTTAAATCAGTCCTTTTCTTGTATTATTTTGGACAAATTTGAAGCAGTAGGTAGCCATGATACTTTGTGTGATGACTACCAAAGATTGTTTAATTTTAAGATCAACTTTGTAATTGTTTGATAATTCAGAATCAAGTGTTAGCCATGTTGGTAAACTTGGTTCCGTTCTAGTTTGTTTTGGTTCCCGAAAATCATAGTAGATTGGAGTTTGCTCCTTCAAATAGCATGTTTGATTTAGGGCATTCATGTTTAGCTAATTAATCTAATATCCATGGTTTGAATGTCATGATTTTGATTCCATATTAATGTCAAATTTTATTTTAGGATGATCGAAAAAGGATTTGTTTTACGTGAATTTTTGTGTATTATTGGGCTGGGCATCATCCCAAACCAAACAGCCTTGTTCGTTTGATCTCGTTGGGGATTCGAAGGTCTATGCTTATGGGCTCGGTTTCGAGCTCAGGCAACCTCAGAACTCTGTTCCTTTTTATCAAGTATTAAATGGGCCTGTTGTCGACCCATCTTTCCCAAATAATTAAAAGCCTAATACCTATACCCAAAAGCATGAACATGATTAATAGTTTGTTATTGCATATCAAATTAGATTCAAATAGGAGCTTCCTTAATGAAATATAAGCCTTTTAAAAAACAACAAGTGGAGGTGTGCCATACCAAACAAAACCATAATTCATGGCCCTCATAAAATTAGATCAAGAGCTAACACTTTTAGAAAAGGTTTGAGGTGTTCCATCTATAAATTAAATCATCCATGGCCCTCACAAATGTTATAATTAAAAACTGAATCTTCGTAGTTGCTTTAGGCGCATTACTTTAATTTATCATGATTGTGGGTACGGTTCCCCTGACATAGTTGTGATTTGTAATTGCTAAAATTTGGGTGTACATTTCGTGTGACCCAACTTCAATTTTCAATAATGTTAAATAAAACGTGTCGTGAATTGCGGGCGTATTTTATGTAGCGTGGTTTGTGGTGTGTTCCAAAACGGAAAGTGTATGACAATCGTAACTTGTTCAAGAAATAATTCCATAAATCCTAAAAAGTGGTTTAAACAATTAAAAGTGGTTATAAATTTAAAATGCACTAGGTTTAAAATATGTATTAATTAGATAATTAGGCCAATTTTGATAGTTAAACGATCGTGCTCAAACCACGAAATTCGGGAATGCCTAACACCTTCTCTTGGGTTGACAAAATTCCTTACTTAGAATTTCTGATTTCGCAGACTTTTAAATAAAGTCAAAATTTTTTCGATTTGGGATTTAAAATAAACCACTGACTTGGGACACCAAATACACTATTCCAAGTGGCGACTCTAAAAAATAAATAAAATAATCCCATTTCGAATAATGTCACTTTAATTGAAAAAACTCCCTTATATTCCCTCCCGGATGGTAAAAAACGAGTGTGAAAGCTCTGACGACTCTGTTGGGGATCTATAACCCAGAACTTTTAGTTCAGGGTTCAGAATTCGAGCTTAGAATAACTGTTATACTTAGCTTTATTTATTGTCTGATTTTTACATGTTTGAGCCTAATATGCTAAATGCTGCTTTTTACCGCTTTGATATTGTTTGAACTGTATATAAATTGTTATGAAACTCTCTCCTCTCTGAGTCTTCTAAATCATCTGGGAACTGTACACTTCGTGTAACTTCTTTTCTGTTAAAGTCATATCCCAATTTTAGAACGAGGTTCAGACAAGTTTCAAAGCCGGTGAAGCTTCTATAATCTTGGTACGCTGTCCCCCTCGGCTCGAGCTGTCCGCTACTAGGTCTAGAACAATACACTCAGGTTTTTAAACCTAGTATAACATAGCCTCATACCGGATCCCTAGTAGGAACGCTTGTTTGTATCACGTACATTTTACTTTGGGGACTCAACACAAGGGTTGGGTCCGTCTAGGACATGTGTACCCGAAATTAAAAAGACCATCCTGATGCATTTTACTTGCTACTTGTACATTTATTTGCTTCGGATTACATGTTGACCAGCTTTTAGAATAAGGGAGAAAAATTTGGAAAAATCAAATTGAGATGTGAGAGAGATAATTACCCGTCCTCAGAAAATCTGGTACCGAAACTTTGTTGAAATTTAGAAAAAAAAAAAAGAAGAAAAAGAAACTTGTTTCAAAAAAAATTTGGTGTTGTTTTCTATTGCATCAAAACTGCCCGAACTACATAAGTTTGATTCTCACCGGATGTGGGATACGTAGGCAACCCTCACCGGGTCCAACTCCATTTTTGCAAAAATAATCCCAAAAATATGAAATGTTGTTGTAAATAAAATTAGGTAATTCCGTTCTTGTTTAAATAGCCAAAATGTCCCCAAAAGGGAGCCGGAAGGCTGCTTTTCCAAGAATAGCCACCTATGGTCCTTTTTCAAATTTTGGCCAATTAGCAAACACAACCCTAAAATCTTCTTTCCTGAGGTACTGAAGGGCCGTATTTGCAAAGGCGTTTTTTTTTAAATGCAATTTTGAAAAAACTGATAATTTTCTCTTGAGTCAAAATAAATCATAGTCTTTTAACCGATCACTCTAAATAAATATGTAGGATGAACAATATTGAAAATGAACCCTTCACAGTCCTCGAGGAAATCCCGTTAGAACTCTATATGTGGTGGAATGACTTAGGGAAAATCAGCAGAGATAGGGTGGTCCCGTTGGTCTTTTGAAAATGAAACCGAGGTTGGATATAATTGAGGCTTTAATACCTTTTTGGGACCCGGCGCATAATGTGTTCTATTTTTCTTATTTTGAGCTAACTTCTACGCTTGAGGAAATAGCGGGCTATGTCGGTCTTAGTGGGAATCTCAGAAGTCAGTAACCAGTGGCACCAAGAGCGGTAACTCCTCATAAGTTTCTGGACCTTCTGAGTATCAGTCGGGAAGTTAAAGATAGAAATCTAGTCGAGGGATTTTGCACATTCTATTTCTTGTACCGACATTATGGGGATCCCCACGATTTCGAGGCTCCAGATACTGGTCTAACTCATTCAGGGAACAAAGATAAATGGGAATCACTTCGGGGACTGGCTTTTATAGTGGCATTCCTGGGTATCTTAATTTGCCCAGGAAAGGATGGAAATATAAAGTTAGGGCTCGTGGGAATGGCTGAATTCATGACTAAAAAGGCTGATGGCACCATTGTACCAATGATCCTAGCATAGATTTATCGAGCTCTAACTGTGTTCCGAGAAGGGGGAAATTTTTTTGATGGTTGCAACATGCTTTTACAACTTTGGATGGAAGAACACCTTTGCCATCGTCCGGGGTACATGAATAATGGTATGATCAGTCTTAACTGCATTGAAGAACATGAAAATCGGGAGATGAGTCATGAGTTTCCGGAAGGTAAGGAGGCATGGTTCGCAAATTTGAGTTCCTTAACTTCAAGAAAAATTGAATGGACATTCGGTTGGCTTCCGGCCACTGAAGTCATTTACATGTCGGCCGAGGTGTGTATTCTTCTATTAATAGGTCTTCGGAGCATTCATCCATATGCTCCACACAGGGTTCTGTGCCAGCTAGGTAGGTACTAAGCTATCCCACATGATAAAGATCTGCGTCGACAAGTCATCGAATAGGACCAAAAGCTGTATTTTCGGAAGAAAAGGTGCGCCAAATTTGGCATCAGTGTAGGTTCTTAGAGGCAAAGACTCGAGTACGGGATCTTTCCAAATGTGAGTTAGAGCCAAATTACCCGACCAAGTATAGTAAAAGGTCTCAAGTCCATCAAGAGCCCGAGCATCCTGCCAAAAGGCCCCATGTCCAACAATTTACTGATGGGGCACAAGAGCAATGTGATTGGTTGGTAAAAGAGACAAACTACATAGCCACAATAAGCAAATTGGAGGGGCAGATCTGAGATCTTAAGTTTGACAGTAGTGCACAGGATTCTGTTGATGAAGGGTAAAAGAAGAAGTTGGCTCAAGAAAACAAAGCCCTTCGAGCCCAGATCCAAAAAATGAAGATAGCTGCTGAGAATCAGGAAAGGAGCTGAACGGATGAAAGACTCATAAATGGTCTTAGGAGGAATATATCTGAGTACAAGGATGATTTGGAAAAATCTGAGGGTAATCTGGCAAGAGCCCAGGCACAGTTGGCAAAAAATATAGAGGGACAGGCATAGTTTGTACGACAATTGAAAAGGAAATATGAAGGAGCAGTCACAAACTTGAAGAAAAATCTAACTACCCTCGAGAATGAGATGGCCAAACAAGCGAACAACTTTAAGGTAGAGAGGGAACATTGTTATGCATTAATATCTCAGCTAGAGAAAGATATGCAACAGCTGTAGGGTCAAAGCCATCATGACACCCAAGTGCTAGAAGCTAGGTCTCAACGAATCAGACGTTTGCTCCAAGAGAAGGGTATCATCAGGGAAAGGGTTAGAGTGATTACTGACTACATTGTCATGAAATGCCATGAATGTGAAGACATGACTCAAGCGACCTTTTTCTCTACAGTGATGACCTTTGTTCGCCAAATAATGAATGACTTGGATTGTCTCCAAGGAGATCTTGCACATAGGACCATGGCGAGACAAACCGATGTCCCGGGGGCCCCTGGATCAGTCCCGGAAGCACTTATGTACTCTTGAGTCTGTATTTCAGTTCTAGTTCTAGAGTCTATTTCGAGTCTATTCTTAGTTTTTCTAAATCCTAGAAAAGTGTGATGGAGTCTTTGTAACAGAGAAAATTAGAAGTTTTTATTATTGAAAATTTGAAAAAAATAATTGTTTCTTTATTTTATTTTTCCTATTTATTCCTTGAAATACGTGATGATTTGATTCATGCGACGTCATGATACGTAGGCAATTCCAATCGGATCCGGTCATGTTTTTAAACAATTCGAATAAAAGAAAGAGAGAAAAACAAGAAAAAGAGATAAAGACAAGAAAAAGAGAGAAAAAAAAAAGAATAAGAGAGAAAATAACAATGATAAAGTGCAAAGGAGAGCAAAAGGGCCAAAAGAAAAGAAAGATTGGGGAGATAAACAAAAGCCAGGATGAGACACGCAACCATTGCAAAATATGTAGAAATACATTTAACTATATAGGTGAATCACACCCCAATGTGCGATTCCCTGTGTGTTAATTGTCTCAAACTAATTGGTTTGTTGTGTTTTCTATTGAGTAGGTTCTATATTAAGGTGGTTGGTTTTGTGGTAATCAGGCTTCGTACCCTTACTTTACAATATCCAAGGGAAATGTCGTCAGAAAGTCATCTACCAACAATTTCTATCCTAGAGGATAGCCCGATATCGGCCATCCCAACATCAATGTCAGCAACTGTCAAGGAAAATAGGATACTACGTCTCCACCTGTTAGAAATGTGGGACGCCTGGTCCAACGGTAGAGAGCCGTCGAGCGCAATACCTGGCTTCCCTGAGCTACTTCCCAGAGCAAGTGGAACTTCCAACATCCCAATAAATTACCCAAAAACCCCACTTGAATATCCTACTCTCTCAGCCCACTTTACCGCAACGCCTTCGGAGGTTCGCCCCCAGGCATTGATTTCAGGAGTGGCCTCCAATATATTCACTGCACCACCATCCTCGGCCACGGCTTGCCCAGGCCAAGCTTTGATCCATTATCTTTTACTTTCCAAGTGCCATCCTTTCTACCAGACACTGCCCATTTCACCGCCAATTCTTACCCTTAACAACCCCGGTATGAGTTTACCGCGGGACAGGAGAAAACTACAAAGAATCCCGAGCAAGAGGAAATCACTCAGAAGATGAGGAGCATGGAGTAGAGCCTCAAGAATATACAAGACTTCAGTGTCTAGAAGAGTGTATCCTACGTTTATTTGTGTAAGTTCCCACATGATCACCTTCCCCTTGGGTTTAAGACTCCCAAGTTCGAAAAGTATGACTGGCACGGGGACCTCATAGCTCACCTCAAGAAGTATTGCAATCAACTGAGAGGGGCAGGTGGAAAGGAAGAGCTTGTAATGGCTTATTTCGGAGAGAGTCTAGTTGGCATTGCATCCGAGTGGTACGTGGATCAAGACATATCTCGCTGGCACATATGGGATGATTTGGCTCGAGATTTTATCAGGCAGTTTTAGTACAACATAGACATAGCTCCAGACAGAAATTCCCTGTAAAATCTCAAAAATAAGTCATCAAAAACTTTTCGAGAATATGTTGTTAAATGGCGTGAACAAACGGCCAGAGTCAAGCCACTGATGGATAAGACTGAGATGGTTAGTCTTTTTCTACAGGCCCAAGAGGCTGACTACTTTCAGAATATGATGTCTGCAATGGGAAAGCCGTTTGCTGAGGCTATCAAGATTGGTGAGATGGTCGAGAATGGTCTGAAATAGGTTGCATATTGAGCCAATCTGCTATAAGAGCTACATCCCAAGCAATCCAAAGTGGGTCAGGAGGTGTACCAAATATAAAGAAGAAAGAGGAGGTGGCGATGTCGGCTTCAAGTCTGAGAAACCCCATCAACACAGAGGTTACTTCCCTCCAAACACCCCGCAACATTATTATCCTCATCAGGATGTGGCTTATGTTATGGCTCCTTAGCCTTACGCGGTGATGAATGCCCAACCCTATGCTCGGCCACAACAACAGTTTAACCAAAACCGAGCTCCACCTCCTATAAATAACCCTCCTCACCAAGCTCCATACAATCCCTAACCCCCATAAAATAATTTCCCATACAATGCCCGTGCTCGGGAGCTACCCAGAAGAAATAACTTCACGCCTATTGGTGAGTCATACTCTAGCCTTTTTCCTAAACTCGTCCAAATGGGTTTGTTGCAATTCGTACCCCAAACCAGGCAGAACCCAGAGTCACCCTCCTACCGACACAGTGCTCGATGTGCATACCACTCAGGAGTGGAAGGGCATGACACTGAAGACTATTGGACTCTCAAAAGGGCGGTTAAAAATCTAATAAAGCAAAAACAGATAGTGCTGAAAGATGAAGAGATCCCTAATGTGATCAATAACCCATTGTCGGCCCACAATAATGGGCCAGTTATTGGGATAATTTGTGAAGATAAGGAGTTTGACCCCGCCCTAAAAGCCATCATTGCCATCGTTGATGTTGAAAAGAAGCCAAGGGTGGTTTCAAAGTAAGACAAGGGGGAGAAGAAGAGTAAATCCACCCCTCAAAGTGCATAAAAGACAGTGGAAACCAAAATATGGGCGGTACATCCTAAAGATGCCATTCTTTATGTTCCCCGGGCTTACAGGAAAGAACAATTGACATTGAGTCCTCCAAAAAGGTTCGAGCTAAACAGGGGACCTAAGATGTATGTACCCAATAGGGCTTATGTGTCGAGAGAGTTGATAATTTCACCAAGGTTGAATGAGCCCATGGTTATCAGCCGCGCATCATAAGAGCCCATGACAGACCCCACTATCATCCCATGGAATTACAACAAAGTGGTAGTGATATACAAGGGAAAAGAAGTCATAGGGGAAGCAAATGAAACTAACAAAGCCGAGAAATACCTCAACTTGGAAGATTTGAACAAGGCCAAAAAGAAGCGTTTCCCGCTCAAGAAGCCCGTCAGTGCTGAAGAGGCCGAGGAATTCTTCCAGAAAATGAAAACTGTGGACTACGAGGTAATTGACCAACTCTGGGAGTCCCCTTCTCGGGTCTCGCTTTTTTCTCTACTGGTAAGCTCGACTGAGCATCATAAAGTGTTGATAAAGACCATCTATGAAGCTTATGTTTCGATTGAAACCACTACTTAACAACTAAAGATTCTTCGAGGTCAACCAAATTTTATTTAGCAAGAATGATTTGCCCTCAGAAGACCTTTCCCACAACAAAGCCCTTCATTTGACAGTTAAGTGTGAGGGGTACTATATGTTAAGAGTCATGCTGGATGGCAGATCTGGAGTTGACATCTGCCCTCTCTCAACTTTGCAAAGAATGGAGATTGGGACTGAGATTTTGCGTGCCTTTGATGGCATCAAGTGAGACACAATAGGGGAGATCGATTTGATTTTGACTATCGGTCCTATGGATTTCGAGGTAACATTTCAGGTCCTAGGCATGGACACTTCTTATAATTTTCTCTTAGGAAGGCCTTGGATTCATGCGGCAGGGGCCGTACCTTCTACTCTCCAACAAATGGTGAAATTTGAATACGAAGATCAGGAGATCTTGGTCCATGGCGAGGATGAGAAATCAATTTATAGGGACCCGTCAGTCCCGTGTCTCAAAGCTAAGGAAGGTAGCAAGCACATAGTCTATCAGGCTTTTGAGGTTGTGGTCGCAAATTAATGTGAAAAAGGAAGCCCGTATCCTCAACCTTTTATCTCAAATACATCAATCATAGCCGCTAATGAAATAATTAGGCATGGTTATAAGCCTTGAAAGGGAGTCAGGGCATTATTGCAAGGTATCACCGAACCTATTACTTTAGTTGCCAGCGAGAAGTTCTTCAATGTAGGTTTTCACGTCACACCAGCTGATGTGACATGGACAAATGAATGAAAGAGCAATGGTTGGGTCTTGCCTCAGCCAATCCCATATCTTTTCAAAACGTTCGTCAAGCCTAGATACATAGAAGAGGAAGATGAGGCCTTCACGGTCGAGAAAATTGAAGACATATTTGGATCCATAAAGCAGATGTTGTATGAAACCCATATGGTCCAGATGGGAGAAGGATTGAGCACTGATAAGGTGCAATATATGGGGCCTAATGCCAAGCTGCAAAATTGGAAGGCTACTATGTTCCCAGTCAGGCTAGAATCCCAGTAGTACAGTCTTGCCACCTTTTCTATATCACGAGTTATTCCAGGGTGTAACTCGGATGTTTCTTTTAGTTTATTGTCTTTAAAATTCCAATGTAAACCCTGCTATCTTCAAATTCAATGAAATGAAATCAATATTTTATTGTCTATGAATCTCTTTCTTTATTCTTTCTGATTTTTATTACTTTTCTTATTTCTTCTTTCTGTTCTAATAATGTGGAATTAAATAACGTGACATGATTGCGGACTGCGTGCGCAAATCTTAACATGTTGTCTAATTGTGAAATAATAAATCAAGAACCCGAATACGATGAAGATGAGGCTTTTAGCAAAATAAACCATGAATTGGAACAATTTTAGAATAAGCCTAAGCCAAATCCAAATGAAACCGAGCCAGTTAATTTGGGTAGTTCAGAAGAGGTTCAAGAAACCATTATAAACATTCACACAGATGAAACAACTAGGGATGCACTAATCCAACTTTTGTTCGAATTCAAAGATGTGTTTGCTTGGTACAACGATGATATGCTAGGATTAAGTGTTGATCTAGTGGTGCAAAATTTGCCAACTTACTCTAATTGTCCCCCTGTTCAGCAAAAATAGAGAAAGTTCAAAACTGACATTAGTGACAAGATCAAAAAAGAGGTCACCGAACAGTTAAAAGCGGGTGTGATCCGAGTGGTCTGATACACCACACGGTTGGCTAATATGGTCCCAGTGCCAAAGAAAGACGGGAAAATTCGAATGTGTGTTGATTATCTGGAACTGAACAAAGCAAGTCCCAAGGACAACTTCCCTTTGCTAAACATCCACATCCTCATTGACAACTGTGCGAAACATGAGATATAGTCTTTCGTAGATTGTTATGCTGGATATCATCAGGACTTGATGGATGAATAAGATACGTAAAAGACAGCCTTCACCATACCCTGGGGCACCTATTGTTATAGGGTCATGCCTTTTGGTTTGAAGAACGCCGGGCAATGTATATGAGAGCTATGACTGCCATCTTTCATGACATGATGCACCAGGAAATCGAGGTGTATGTGGACGATGTGATCATTAAATCCAGAATGCAGGATAACCATGTTCGGGACCTGAGAAAGTTCTTTGAGAGTCTGCATAAATATGAATTGAACCTAAATCTAGCTAAATGTTCATTTGAAGTTCCGTCTGGGAAACTTTTGGGATATATAGCCAGTCGAAAGGGCATCGAGCTAGATCCAATGAAGATAAAGTCTATTCGGGGTTTTTCTCCTCCGACAACTAAGAAAGAGGTTATGAGTCTGTTGGGAAGGTTAAATTACATCAGCAGGTTCATCACCCAGTTGACTTCCACATGTGAGCCTATATTCAAGCTATTGAAGAAAGATGTAGCGATTAAATGGACAAAGGAGTGTCAAGAAGCCTTCGACAAAATCAAAGAATATCTACCGAATCCGCCAGTCTTAGTCCACCTGAACTTGGGAGGTCTTTGTTTTTGTATTTGACAGTCTTGGAGAATTCCTTCGGATGTGTCCTCAGGCAACATGATGTGATCGGGAAGAAAGAGCAGGCAATATAATATTTGAGCAAAAAGTTCACTAGTTATAAAGCCAAATATACCCTGTTGGAAAGGACTTGTTGCGCCCTAACTTGGGTTGCTCAGAAGCTTAGGCATAACATGTTGGCCTACACCACCTATCTCATCACCGGTTGGATCCTTTAAAGTACATATTCCAGAAGCCAATGCCCACATGGAGGTTGGAAAAATGGCAAATCCTGCTCACCGAGATCGACATAGTTTATGTCACCCGCACGGCAATTAAAGCTCAAGCTCTAGCAGATCACCTAGCTGAAAACCCTGTTGATGATGAATATCAGCCATTGAGTACTTACTTTTCCGATGAGGAAGTGAATTCAGTTGAAGTAATTTCAAAAGATGCCAATGCTTGGAAAATGTTCTTCGATGGAGCTGTGAACGCAAAAGGTGTCGGGATTGGGGCAATCTTGATTTCACCCACTGGACAGCATTATCCGGCCATGGCCCGACTTTAGTTTTTCTACACGAACAACACTGCCGAGTATGAAGCCTGTATCATGCGTATGAATATGGCAATCGACCAAGATGTGGAAGAATTGTTAATCATGGGAGATTCAGATTTGATTATACGACAAGCTCAGGGAGAATGAGAAACTCGGGATGTCAAGCTTATTCCATACAGGCAGCATGTGGAAGATCTTATCAAGCGGTTCAAATCTGTCGAGTTCAGGTACATTCCTCAGTTTCAAAATGAGTTAGACGATGCACTCGCTACCTTGGCCTCAATATTGCCATATCCAGACAATGCGTACATTGACCCGCTGGAAATCCAAATCTGAAAAAGGCATGGTTATTGCAATATGGTTGAGGTAGAACCAAATGTCTAGCCATGGTACCATGATATCAACAGGTTTTTGAAAACAAAGGAATATCCCGAGACAAGCTAGTGGAGACCAAAAGAGAACCATTAGAAGGTTTGCCAGTGGCTTCTTCTTGAGCGGAGAAGTTTTGTACAAAAGGACTCCAACCTATAAAGATGTGTGGATGCCTAAGAGGCCGGAAGAATCATGAATGAGGTACACACAGGGGTGTGTGGACCTCTTATGAATGGATACGGCTTTTCAAAGAAAATCCTTCGGGCAGGTTATTACTGGATCACCATGGAAAAGGATTGCTTCAGCTTCGTCCAAAACTGTCATCTGTCAGGTACACGGTGACCTGATTCATGCACCACCCTCCGAACTGCATCCTATGTCAGAACCATGGCCGTTCGTTTCTTGGGGTATGGATTTCATTGGGCCAATCGAGCCAAGAGCTTCACATGGGCATATATTCATATTGGTTGCCATCGACTACTTCACAAAATGGGTTGAAGCAGTCACTCTCAAAGCCGTCAATAAGAAAGCAGTGGTAGACTTCGTGCACCCCAACAATATATGCGATTTTGGTATTCCTATAACTATAATTATAGACAATGCTGCAAACTTGAATAGTCATCTGATGAGAGAGATATGTGAACAATTTAAGAT
Organism: Nicotiana glauca; assembly: GCA_026770625.1. Classification (NCBI taxonomy): domain Eukaryota; kingdom Viridiplantae; phylum Streptophyta; class Magnoliopsida; order Solanales; family Solanaceae; genus Nicotiana; species Nicotiana glauca. Next base: position 17,972 of record MU779093.1, on the reverse strand, counting down.
CACGCATCGGAATTCTACCCCTTATTGTCCCAAAGCTAATGGTGTTGTTGAAGCAGCAAACAAGAACATCAAGAAGATTCTTAGGAAAATGATCCAAAGTTCCAGACAATAGCATGAAAAGTTGTCGTTTGCATTGTTGGGATATCACACAACTATGTGCACATTAGTCAGAGCATCACCCTATCTATTGGTTTATGGCACTAAAGCCGTAATACCTGCAAAAGTTGAAATCACTTCTCTCCAAATCTTCATTGAAGCTGAGATTGAGGATAGTGAGTGGGTCAAGACCCGTCTAGAACAATTAACCCTGATTGATGAAAAATGGATGGCCGCATTTTTTCGCGGGCAGTTGTATCAACAAAGAATGGCCTGTGCCTACAACAAGAATGTGAGGCCTAGAAACTTTGAAGTGGGGCAACTCGTTTTGAGACGTGTTCTCCTCACCACAAGGAAGCAAAGGGAAAGTTCACTCCAAACTGGAAAGGGCCATACATTATAAGAAAATTATTGCCAAAATGGGCATTGTACTTGGGAGACATTGAAGGAAATGATCCTGAAACAGCTGTCAATGCAGACATAGTCAAAATGTATTACATTTAACCCTTCGGTGGCACCGACATTATCCGATCGAGATGACGAAGGCTTTCATTCTCGCTACCCCAAACACTCCAACCCTTTTCTAACCCTTTGAGCCGGTTACCTTTTTTTTTATTACCCTCTTTGGAATACGAAAAGTTTGTAAAAAAAATAAATCAAAAACACAGTTTTCCTTAATTACGTTTGACTTGATTCTGAAAGAATACGTAGGCAGCCTCTTCCTGGGGTTCAGTCACACCAAAACAAAAATCTAGTTTTCCCTAAAAGTAAAACTGGGCCAGATGTTATAATGGTTCGACGAAGATCCCATCTGAATGGTTCCAACGTTGTAATTCAATCCAAATTCTTTTACCCTAAATCTTGTTCAAGTCCTTCCGATCAATCGGTGAGAATGTTCAAGGATTGAGAATGCAGTTACTTGGATCTGATGCAACAAAATGAGAGAAATAAAATGAGAGAGTCTTATTGGTGAAAACCCACACGGGCACTGTAAGGCGATGGTGAGCAGAGAAACTAAAAATGAGAGAGTCTTGATAGTGAAAACTCGCAAAGATCACTATAAGCCAACGGTAAGAAGAGAAATGAGAGAGGTCAATTGGTGAAAACCCGCAAAGGGCGCCATTGATCGAAAAGAAGAAATCCCGTACAACCGTCGGCATTGGTAGAGTCCCGACAAGGATTCTCGATTTTAAGATACGAGTTATGATGGGTTTATGAGAGATTGGATGGTTGCGTAGATCGGGTATCCAGTCCAAGAAGTATGTCATGTCTATTGAAGTCTGCATGAACTGCAGATAAGTCCTTCTTTCTTCCCCTGAAAGGGATACTTCTTGTTAAATTCATTATCCTGTTCTTCGTTTACTTTCTTTGAATCCCTTTTGCTTTAATCCTTATCCGAAGCTAATACAAAGAAAAGATGGCAAGATTGGTTTTATAGGGTTCTGCTTAATAAAAGCCAAATTCAAGGAAAGGTACCCTGCCTCAGCAAGTGCATCAAGTCAATCTCGACTGGTCATAATGGCCGATGCTTTAGAGTTAAAATTGTTGAAAAGGAAAGAAATCCGAAGTCAAGTGCCCATATAGGTAAAATAAGATGAAAAGGCCAAAGCCCCACACGGGTGAACCATCGTATGAAATTTTAGAAAGTCAAAATCTATGGTTTTAGAAGAGAGATCGGTCACCAGAAAGGCAGCAAGCAGTAGAGGTTTTCATCAAAAGAGTTGGGCCAAGATCAAAACAATCAAGGCCACAAAACCAACCACCATTTCAAACTAACAATTGTTCTTTGTTTGAAAATAGGAAACAGGTGTAATTCAAAGCAACCTTGCAACAAGCAGGTTTAACTAAAAAGAAACTGCACAAGGGCTAAAAATAGCTTTGCAGCAACAATCCAAAAAAAGGAAGTATCATCCAAAATTCTTTCCCGCATTCCATGAAATAGATAAATAAAAAATAAAAAAAGAAGAAAAATTCAAAATCATGGTAGCCTAGGGTCCCCAATCTCTAGCTACGTTTTTGTTTTAGACATAGGGTCTCCATTCCCTGTTCACTTTTCCAACATAGAGTCTCCACTCCCTAGTCACTTTTCCAACATAGGGTCTTCACGCCCTAGTTGAATTTATTTTAGACATAGGGTCTCCACCCTCTAGTCCGCTTTTCCAGCATAGGGTCTCCGCTCCCTAATTGAAGTTATTTTAGACATAGGGTCTCCACTCCCTGGTCAATTTTCCAACATAGGGTCTCCACTCCCTAGTTAAATTTATTTTAGACATAGGGTCTCCACTCCCTAGTCACTTTTCGAACATAGGGTCTCCACTCCCTAGTTGAATTTATTTTAGACATAGGGTCTCCACTCCCTATTTTGCTTTTCCAACATAAGGTCTCCAGCACTTAATTGAAGTTATTTTAGATATAGGGTCTCCACTCCCTAATCACTTTTCCAACATATGGTCTTCAGTCCCTAGTTGAAGTTATTTTAGATATAGGGTCTCCACCCCTAGTCACTTTTCCAATATAGGGTCTCCACTCCCTAATTGATTTTATTTTAGACTTAGGGTCTCCACACCCTAGTCGTTTTGCCAACATAGGGTCTCTACTCCCTAGTTGAATTTACTTTAGACATAAGGTCTCCACTCCTTAGTTACTTTTTCCAACATAGGATCTCCACTCCCTAGTTGAAGTCATTATAGATATAGGGCTTCATTCCCTAATCTCTTTTTCCCAAGGATGCACAATACTGATTTTATTGATCTCAATAAAGAAATAGTTTGGATTTTTGTTACAAATAACTCACGAAATTTTCCTAGTAAAAACTGGGGCAGAAAATTTCGTTTGTTTGTTTGTCTTAGTGCCTGAACAGGTTTCCACCCTGAGGCACAAGGTTTGAGATGACCAAAAGAAGAAGTCTCAACCAAAATAAAAGAAAGGAAGAACATGAAAAGAAGTTGAACTCAAAGTACAGAAGCGGAGAAAAGATGTGGACTGCTCAAGACGTGATTGAAGTCACAAGCTTTCCATGTCCTGCCTTGATATGAAAAGCTGAAGAAAGATGAAGCAGCAACTGCAGCTGACGAGCATCAAGATTTAGATCAGAGTCTGCAAAAAGTACTGGCCAAGACTCAAGATCAAGATTTAGAAGGTTTATAGATCGGGATTTTGTAACTCATAGTTGATAGGCTTAGTTAGTTTAGCTTTTTATCTTTCATTTTGGTGTAATAAGGATCTCAGCAAGTAGAAACAGTACCAACAGCAGTGAAATCACAGTTTTCCAGGAGTTCCAACTATCAAAACTTCCAGGACTACATTGACCTGATTCCTTTATGGCCAAGGATATGTATACAACCTCTGAAATAGGGTTCGTTAGACTCTTTCAAAAGATGCTTCTTATGGAGTTTCAAATAGGCAAAAATCCCTCGTAATTGCTCATTTTATCTTTGCCCGAAAATCCGTCGTGTTTCCGAGCAAAGAGGCACCTGTGAGCATGTGATTTTTTCCCTATAGTAATTACTCCTATAAATCCAAGAAAATAAATTTTTTCCAAATTATTTTCCATTTTACATGAATTTTGTAGGATTTTTAATTAATTGTTTATATTTTTGGGCACGTTTAATTTTTATTAAAATCATAAAAATGCCAAAAATACCATGCATTGCATTTAGGTTTCGTTTTTACATTTTTAGGATTAATTAGTTAAAAATTTGTTTTATTAAAAATAAAAATAAAAAAATGGCCCATTTTACATTTTTACCTTTTTAATCTGTTTTAGTTTATTGATTTTTCTCTTTTAATTTAGGATTAAGTAATTTTTATAATTTTTATAATTAGGTAATTAGTTTAATTTTATAATTTAGATTAATTTAGGATTTTTAATTAAAAAAAAAAGAAGAGAGAAGAATTAAAGAAAATAAAAAAATAAAACATAGAAAAAAGAAAATAGGATGAAATATTTGGTCTTATCTCTGTAGAATTGGGCCAATTGTTAAAATTGGACCAATTAATTTCCAAATGCCCAAATTCGCCCCAGCAAGTGCAATCCGGTCCAGCCGCTATACTAACCTAAACAACGCTATTTTGAAGCGTTCAATCCTCACCCTCCATCATTCCTTATCCAACGGTCCGCAACTAATTATCCAATCCCTTAAAAATGTCGGATGAACTCCCCCACCCCAAATCAAACTCACAGAACCCCCCTTTCGTCTCTCTAAATCGCCGCCGCCAGCCACCCGCCGAAAATCACCTACAGCGGCGATCGACCACTAATAACCCCCAAATTTTGACCCTACAATCCCCAGCCTCCCCTCATCACTATCCGGCCATCGATTGTCCCAAAATCCTTGCCAATTTGGTCCAATTTCAAATCTGAGAAAATTAAAAATTCTAATTCATCCTTAATCCAATTTCAACGGTTCCTAATGCTCGATTTGAGCCAAAGTTTACGGCAATCGATTGTTCTTGACAAGAATAATCGATTAATGTTAGTTTTGGCTTATTTCAAGACCTTCCGGACTTCGACCAAGCACCTACTGGCTGGCCAAACCTTATCATTCTCGTCGTTAGTTGGCTTGCCTCATTCGTCGTCACATTCAAGGCCAAAATCAAAATATCTTCTTCCCATCTCTTTGTTTCTATTCTTTTTTTATTTTATTTATCATTTAGGTGTCAATCTTGTTTGTTTTGATTGTTGTTTCATTCAAATTTTAGTAAAATAGGCTTATTTGGTTATATTTTTTAATTAAGCATAGTTAAATGCGTTTAGGTTAATCAGTCCTGGTAGGGTTTGCTTCTATTTTTGGTTTGTTCTGTTTTGGTCTATATATGATTTAGCCTTTATTGGCTTGATTCTAGTTTGTTGTGTTTTGGTTTATATCTGATTTAGTTTTAATTGGTTTAATTTTAGTGTGTTTGGTTTTTGGTTTAGCCTTAATTGTTTTGATTTCTGATTTTTGAGTGTCGTTTGGAATTGAAGTAGTCTGATAGGTTAATTTTGAGAACCTTAAAGGATTAATTGGAAAACCAATTTAGGGAGTTCAAGGTTGAATGGCCCACTTGGTTCTATGAGGTTCTAGAAGGGTTTAAAGGTTAGTCAAACAAGTAAAATTTAGGTTAAAATTGCAATAAGCAAAATTTGGAAGGGCAAGTTGGGATCTCTAATTGAGGAAATATCAGAATGTTCTAGAATATCACAGTTGTCCATATTCTTAGCATAAAAATACTGGTATTGGATAAGGAAAAAGACAGACAACTGTATAAAAAATGATGTACTATTCTGCAATCTAAAAATTAGGTCAAAATATTCCTTTTTTGTGCTATTTGTGCATTCTATAAAAGAAAATATTCCCCTCATTCATAGAGATGGATTCAGTATCTTTTTTTTTACTGCAAACAAAAAACTCTCTCTTTATTCTGAAAAGGACTAGATTTCAGAAATCTTATAAAATTTCAAAACTTCTTCCTTTTGGTTTTCACAAGCGAAAAATGGTTTGAAATAGAGGATTTTCTTGGGTTATTTAGCTAGGATTTCTGGTTTAGAGTTGTTTGGTATTGGGACTAAAATCCTGGTTTATTTGGGACTGTTGTTGCTGTGTTGATTGCTGCTCTTAGTCCATTACAGCTTACTGCTTCATTTTGTCCTTTGTAACCAGGTACCTCTTAAAAGTCGTGAATGCTGAATGAGACATAAGAATGTGTTGGAAGATGTATTGCTATTGTAGGATTTTAATATCATGTTAGAGTTGAACTTATCCTGATGTTTTTCCTTAAGTTATTTAGCTGGTCATTCTTTAATTTCATTCATTTTAGCTTTCACCTTAATACTTTAAAGCTGTTGTTCCTCAAATTAGTTAGGGTGTTTGGTATTGAAGATGTTGGAATAGCTTCTCTTTCATGTTTCTGAACTTCAGTCTAGATGGTTTTATCTTGAAATGTCGATTTTAGCCTTCTTATGTGCTTAGCTTTGGTTTGTTTAGCTAGTTTTCATACAATGGGTGTCAGAACTGTTCTGATAGTCAGTTTAAATCATTCCTTTCCTTGTATTATTTTGGACAAATTTGAAGCAGTAAGTAGCCATGAGAGTTTGTATGATGACTGCCAAAGCCTGTTTAATTTTAAGATCAACATTGTAATTGTTTGATTGATAATTAACAATCAAGTGTTAGCCATGTTGGTAAACTTGGATCCATTCTAGTTTGTTTTGGTTCCCAAAAATCATAGTAGGTTGGAGTTTGCTCCTTCAAATAGCATGTTTGATTTAGGGCATTCATGTTCAACTAATTAATCTAATATCCATGGTTTGTATGTCATGTATTTGATTCCAAATTAATGTCAAATTTTATTTTAGTATGATCGAAAAAGGATTTGTTTTACGTGAATTTTTGTGTATTGTTGGGCTGGGCATCATCCCAAACCAAACAGCTTTGTTCGTTTGGGCTCGTTGGGGATTCGAAGGTCTATGCTTATGGGCTCAGTTTCGATCCCAGGCAGCCTCAACACTCTGTTCCTTTTGATCAAGTATTAAATTGGACCTGTTGTCGGCCCATCTTTACCAAATAATTAGAAGCCTAATACCTATACCCAAAAGCATGAACATGATTAATAGCTTGTTATTGCATATCAAATTAGATTCAAATAGGAGCTTCCTTAATGAAATATAAGCCTTTTAAAAAACAACAAGATGAGGTGTGACATACCAAACAAAACCCATAATTTATGGCCATCATAAAATTAGATCAAGAGCTAACACTTGTAGAAAAGGTTTGAGGCGTTCCATCTAAAAATTAAATCATCCATAGTCCTCACAAATGTTATAATTAAAAACTGAATCTTCGTAGTTGCTTTAGGCGCATTACTTTAATTTATCATGGTTGCGGGTACGGTTCCCCTGACGTAGTTATGATTTGTAATTGCTAAAATTCGGGTGTAGATTTCATGTGACCCAACTTCAATTTTCAACAATGTTAAATAAAACGTGTCGCAAATCGCGGGCATATTTCATGTAGCGTGGTTTGCAGTGTGTTCCAAAATGGCAAGTGTACGACAATCGTAATTTGTTCAAGAAATAATGTCATAAATCCTGAAAAGCGGTTTAAATAATTAAAAGCGGTTATAAAGTTAAAATTCACTAGGCTTAAAACATGTATTAATAAGATAATTAGGCCAATGTTGATAGTTAAGCGACCATGCTCAAACCACGAAATCCGGGGATGCCTAACACCTTCTCCCGACTTAACATAATTCCTTACTTAGAATTTTTGGTTTCGCAGACTTTTAAATAAATTCAAAATTTCTTTGATTTGGGATTTAAAATAAATCGCTGACTTGGGACACCAAATAAACTATTTCAAGTGACGTCTCTGAAAAAAAAATAATTCCATTCCGAATAATGTTACTTTAATTGGAAAGACTCCTTTATATCCCCTCTCATGTGGTAAAAAAGGAGGTGTGACAACAATTTTTACTTTTTCTCTTTTTTGTGTAGAGCCTATACTTCCTGTAACTATTTTACTTTTCCTTTTCAGCAACCATGGGAACTGTTGAGGAGATTTTCGATTTTCGTGCTTGGGTTGAAAAATTATTAACGTTGCTCCCATATAAGTAAGGTCTTGAAAGTATTATTCAAATAGATTTGATTGGAAGGTTAAAACTCACGGTAACTTCTTTCACTTTCTTCTTTTCCTTTGTTATTACTTTAGAACTTATTAACCCTTCTTTTTTATTAGGGTTTCCCATTCGGGGTGTGAGTGCTGAGTTAATCGCGGCTTCAAGGCTCTCTCTAGCAAGAGCCCATGAGATAATCTTGAGTTCTTCTTCAATAAAAAAGGCTGATAGACTACATGATTCGGAAGATGAAGAGGAGCGGGATGGAAACTCATTAGTTCATAAGTCACGGACAGAAAACGTGTCATTTCAGATGATGAATCTACTCCTCCTCCTCGTCATGTTTTGGTGGTCGAGCCCGTGGAAGCTACTTTAGTGAGTTCTGATGAAGAGATGCCTGCAGCACCCCGTGACTCTACTGAACACCTCTTTTCTTATAGGTTTGATGATGAAAACTTTGTCTTGATTTCTGAGGAAGCGCCTCTTGCCTATTTTCCTGTGTCTATCCCAATGGAATCCCATTTTCCTGCTCCTACCGTTGCTGCTACTGCTCTGCCTGAAGCTATTTTTACTTCTTCGACCATTCCTACTGCCAATACTTCTCGTATTGAAATTGGTTCTTCAAGTGGAAGTAGAGAAATGAAAGTAATTACCATTGAAGTACCTGCCGAAGGTAATCTTTTGAAGAAGTCGGGTCATGCTGACGTGTGGCCGAAACCTTTGACAGGCCCGGTTGAGAAGTCAAAACTAGAAAGTCATAGTTCTCTAACTTGGATGAACAACATTGTGCAGTCATCATTGAAGGTATAAAATATTCCCTTTAATCTTATGTGATTTTCCTTTTGTTAGGATGTCATCATTTTCTTTTTATGTAGATCACTCTCATCGGTACAGAGATGATGGAAAAGGTTGCCTATACATAGTAGTTGATGCATGACTACCATACTAAGGCATATAATTGGAAAGAGCAGTACGAGAGTCTTTAACTTAAGATGGAGGTTTTAGAGGAGAATAAATGTACCTTGGAGCAGCAGATAAAAGTTATGGCAGCAGAACTAGCAGTTGAGAAGGCCTCTTCCAATCAAGCGGGCAAGGACAAGAGCCTTCTTGAGTCTTCTTTTGCTGAACCGCTTTCTAAGGCCATAGAAGAGATCAGAGGTCTAAAGGTCCTGTTAAGTGAGAAAGAGGTTTATGCCGGTGAGCTTGTTCAAACGCTCACCCAAGCTCAAAAAGATCTCTAGGTGTCTTTTGATAGGGTTCAATTTTTGGAGAGTTCATATACCCCCTTACCGGATTCTTATTATGCTGCCTTAGCTGAAAAGGAAGAGCTTAGGAATGAGATTGAGTATTGGGAGAGATATTACGAAGCTGTCGAGGACAAGGCTACTATTGAAGTAAGTTGGGCCTTTTTGAATACACGCCATGATACTCTTATGGAGGCAAGCCGGGAAGGTTTCAAGTTGGCTGCTGAGATAGCAAAGATTAAGGAAAAAATTGTGAAAACCCAGCAAAGCTAGAGTTTTTCTTCATACGTGACTGATACTTCCGAAGGTGATGAGGCTAATCTTGGTGAAGTGGCTGTTCAACCCCCTTCTGCTCAAGCTGCCCATCCTGGCCCTTATGATACCGTTGCTGGTTTAGTTTCTCCCCCTCAGTGAAAAGTTCAAGAAAATTTGGAGTGTTGTCTTTTTTTTGGTTGGTGGGGTGGTTTACCCTTGGTCTTATTTTGGGGTGATGTTTGAAAGGTTTTTCCCCTAGTCCGTTTCGGGGCTTTTTGCAAAGATAATTAGGTTAGAACTAAGTTCATACTTAGTTTTAACCGTGGTATTATTATACTATAAAGTTTTTGTCCAACTTTTATGAAACCTTTATTTCAAGTTTCTGTTTTACTCTCTTAGTGGTTTTCCCTTGCCTTTTTCTTTATAAGTTTGGGGCATTGTTTTCCCCTCAACTCTAATGTTTGGCTTTTTGCTTAACACTTTGCTATTTTAACTTTTGCATTTAGAAATGCTCTTTAGATTTCATAGCTTTAAAAGAGGGCCCTTTTATATACGACACTTAATGAAGAAGACGTCTCAACTTCATAATGGTGTAAACTTACGAAAGAGAAATGGGAACATACATGTTTCTTTGAATAAATTTGAGATAAGTTTTATATCATTCGAACTTTCAAACTATCATCTATAATTCTTTCATAACCATTTTCTTTACAACAAATTTGTGGAAAAAAAAACTTCAAGAGTATATCTTGATAACCCATGACTAGATATTGCCTTCAACCTAAACATTCATAAGATTTTGGAATTTAAATCTACGAGTGTATTCTTCATAGGTTTTTGAATCAGGATTGTGTTCTTGGCTTGTGGCTTTCTCTGAACTTTTGATTTGCTAGGTAGACTTTAGCTTGACTTGAATTGTAATTGCTCCAGTCTTCTTTGCCTTCCTTATACATATCTATATAGTCCCCCAAGTGTTTGAGCTTTGAAGTATGAAATCTCGAGCACTTGATTATTCCTTCCACACGATACTTTTCCTGAAAAGGAAAAACATACGGGACTCGGAGGTATAACTTAGATGAAGACTGCTTAACCCTTTCTTTTTCAATCAGAAAAGTTGTAACCCTAGACCGGGGAATTATATATCTTCTGCGTGTCTTTCAGGTCTAATATCATCATTTGGCTTGGGCTAGCTTTTTTCCTATCATATAAAATTGTTAGTATAATTTTAACAGTTCAAAAATGAAAATCTTAATTAAAGGTACCTGACCGTGGGTATTTCCTTTCCTTTCTTTTTCTTAGAAATAGTACTTTTTCAGATGAACAACATTCCAACTTGAGGGTAGAACCTTGTCATCCATGGTTTCAAGTTTATATGCACCTTTTCCTGCGATACCTCGAACCTTGTAAGGTCCTTCCTAATTTGGACTCAGCTTTCCTGCATTGGCTGGATTGGAAAACTTTCTTGAGTACATAGTCCCCAATCTTGAAGTATCTAAGACGAGCTTTTCGATTGTAATATCACTCAATAATTTTGTTTTTGCACATCCATCCTAATCAAAGTTGTTTATCTCATTTCATCAAGCAAATCAATATTTACCTGCATATCCTCTTCATTTGACTCTTCGGTTGCTTGAACATATCTTGTACTTGGATCCCCTATTTCAACTGAAATTAAAGCTTAAACATCATATACAAGTGAGAATGGTGTCTCTCCCGTACTTGTTGTTGCTGTTATTCGGTATGCCCACAAGACTCCAGGTAACACCTCTGGCCACTTGCCTTTTGACTCCTCTAGACTTTTTTTTCAAGTTATTAATAATAATTTTATTTGTTGATTCAGCTTTTCCATTGGCCACTGGATGATAAGGTGTCGAAGTAATCCTTTTAATTTGCCAACTTTAAATTTGCGCACCAATGAACTGCGGGCCAGTATCACACACGATCTCTTTTGGAACCCAAAACCGGCATATGATATTTCACCAGATGAAGTCTCTGACCTCTTTTTCTCGTACCTGTTTGAAGGTACCTGCTTCTACCCACTTAATAAAATAATCAGTGAGCACCAATAGAAATCGTACCTTGCTTTTGGCTTGTGGTAGTGGAACCATGATATCTATCCCCCACTTCATAAAAGGCCATGGTGCAACAACTAGGTGTAATAACTATGCCGGTTGATGCATGTTTTACCATACCTTTGGCACTTGTCACATTTAGCCACAAAATATTCTGCCTCTTCTTCCATTTTTTGTGCCCGTAATACCCTACTCTAATTTAAGTTTTTACCAAAGATCTTCCTCCGACGTGATTTCCACAATATTCCTCGTGTATCTCCCTCATCACATACTCCATTTGAGAAGGTCCGAGACACCTTGCCAGAGGGCCATCAAAGATTTTTCAATATAGATTGCCCCGATCTAAACAATAACGAGCAGCATTTCGGCAAAGTGCCTGAGCCTTTTTCTTATCTTCAGGTAGTGTTCCGTACTGCAAAAAATTGACAATCTCGTTTCTCCAACCCCAAGTTAAATTATTGAAATTTACCTCATTTTTATCTTGGTCTAGTACTGAATGAAACAAATGTATTACAGAAGCATTCTCTTTATTTGTTACTTCTGCAGTGGATGCAAGATTAGCTAGCGCGTCTGCCTCGGTATTCTCTTCTCTTGGTAACTGCATAATTTTCCAAGTTTGGAAGTGTCTAATTAAGTCCCGTACCTTTTCCAGATATTGTTGCATCCTCGTCTCTCTAGCTATATACGTCCCTTGCATTTGGTTAAATACGAGTTGCGAGTCACTTTTGATTATGACATGCTCTATTCCGAGCTCTCGTGCCAATTCTAGACCTGCAATCACAACTTCATATTCTGCTTTATTATTAGTAATAGGATGGCATTTTATGTCTTGTCATATAGTCCCTCCCGCATGTGGGATCAGTATAATGCCCAAACCTACTCCTTTTGCATTTGAAGAGCCATCGGTAAATAAGGTCCAAGTACCTGGATTAGACCCGTTAAATATCTGCAGTTCTTTTTCTACCTCTGCTACCATCCCTAGGCTAAAAATCTGCCACAAAATCTGCTAAAACCTGTGACTTTATTGCAGTTCTAGGTTGATATATGATGTCATATTCACTTAGTTCTATAGCCCATTTAGCTAACCTACAAGATAACTCTTGTTTATGCAATATATTACGTAAGGGGTAAACAGTTAATACAGAGATAGGATGACATTGAAAATGAGGCCTTAATTTTCTAGATGCCATAATTAATGTTAGTGCAAGTTTTTCTAAATAAGGATATCGAGTCTCAGCATCCAATAAAGACTTGCTAACATAGTAAATTGGAGATTGTTTATCTTGGTCCTCTCGAACTAATACGACACTTACCGCCACTTATGAAATAGCGAGGTAGATGAGTAGTTTTTCCCCGTCCTTTGGTTTGGCCAGCAATGGTGGGTTTAACAAGTACGCTTTTAAATTTTTGAGTGCTTTTTGACATTCTTCAGACCATTGAAATTGACTTTGCTTTTTCAAGGCTAAAAAGAACTTAAAGCATTTCTCCGATGATTTGGAAATAAATCTTCCCAACGCTGCTATTCTACCTGTCAACCTCTGCACTTCTTTTTTGCTCGTAAGTATTTCTGGTATTTCTTCAATAGCCTTAATCTACACAGTATTTACCTCACTGCCACAATTAGAAACAAGGAATCCCAAGAACTTACCTGACGACACACCAAATGCATATTTCTCAGGATTTAACTTCATGTTGAATTTGCGGAGAATCTTAAACGTATCTAACAGGTGTTGAACATGATCCCCTAATTGTTGTGATTTGACTAGCATATCATCCATATAAACCTCCATGGTTTTTCCTAGATGTTCTTGAAATATCTTGGTCACTAGCCTCTTATACGTGGCACGAGCATTCTTTAGACCGAATGGCATAACTTTATAACAGTAAGTCCCCCTGTTTGTAATAAAGGAAGTTTTTTCCTCATTTAAAGGATCCATCTTTATCTGGTTATATCCTAAATATGCATCTAAAAAACTTAATAACTCATGTCATGCACCAGCATTAATTAGTTGATCTATGTGCGATAATGGAAGAGAATCTTTAAGGCAAGCTTTATTTAAATCAGTATAGTCCACACAAACTCGCCACTTACCATTCTTTTTGGCCACTACTACAGTATTAACTAACCAATCAGGAAATTTTACCTTGCAGATACACCCAATTTTTAAAAGCTTTTGTACTTCATCCTGAATCACCTGATTCTTGAAGGACCCTTGCTTCCTTTTCTTTTGTTGATAGGTGGATATGTTGGATCTTCATTCAGCTTATGGGTCATTACCTCTGGTGGTATACCTGTCATATCTGAATGTGACCAAGCAAAGCAATCTGCATTAGCTTTTAAAAATTCAATTAACTTACTTTTTATCTCCGGGCTGAGGTTGGCTCCAATGTAGACTTCTCTGTTCGGCCAATGTATAAACAATACCATAACTTCCAATTCCTTGATTGTTTTGATATTTTCATTTTCTTCTGCTTCTTGAATAGTATCAGGCCTTGAGTCTAAATTTGTTTATTCGTCTATAGTTGAGGCTTGTGTTGCTAAATCCTCAACTGAATCAATTTTCGCACTTGAAGTATGCCACTGAGTTAATGCTTCGAGAAGTCTGTTGATCACCACAGATTTGTCGTATTCCCTATTATGAGAGAAACTTGATAACTTGGTGTAGGGTAGACGGAATAGCATCCATTTCATGAATCCATGGTTTGCCGAGAATCATATTGTACGCCATATCCATTTCTATCACTTGAAATTTGGTATCTTTGACTACTCCTTCCGCAGATGTGGTGAGTATTATCTCCCCTTTTGTTACAACGCTCGAGTTGTCAAAACCAAACAAGGTCCATGCTTTGGGTACCAATTTATTATTAGCTTGCATCTCGTTTACCACTCTTAACAGAATGATATTTACAGAACTTACATGATCAATCAAACTCACTTTACATTAGTATCATGTACAAGTAAAGATATTACCAGTGCATCATTGTGTGGGGTCAGCATGCCATCTGTATCTGCATCATCAAATGTTATACTATCTTCTTCCAAAACTTGACGAACTCGCTTCTCGTGGGTGACTGTGATTTTCGAAACCTTATTTGTTGCCATGTATGTTACACCATTGATCTCATCCCCTCCATTTATGACATTAACCATTCTTTTTGGTTATGGAAGTTTTGGCGGTTCTTGCCTATTCTTTAGATATGCTTACTTTCCCTTTTCACTGAATAATTCGGTTAAGTAACCTTGTTTTAATAGATGCTCTACTTCTCCTTGTAAAAATCTGCAATCCGCCGTTTTATGACTGTGATTGTTGTCAAATTCGCACCAAAAAATGGGATTTCTCCTATTTGGGTTTGATCTCATTTCTTTTGGCCACCGTACCTTATCTCCCATGCTTCTTAAGACAGCCACCAACTCGGATATGCTAACATTAAAACTGTAACCGCCAATTTTTGCTTTTGAACTGTTGACATGTGATTTTTGACCCTCCCAAATTTTATCTATTTTTAGCAGGTAAATATTTAATTTAGGCCAAATATAACTATTTCAACTATTTTTGACTTCTTTAATTTATTTTCATC